>ML310306.1:0-154186 GCA_005239505.1 Nicotiana paniculata
ATAGCCTGGAGGATTCACTGCTGAGAGTAGGTGAATGGGCATGCTTTGCAGCACATGTGCTATAAGAACTGTTCTTCCTCCTATAGAAAGAAGCTTACCTTTCCAAGATTGTAACTTGTCCATCACTTTCTTCATTAGATCTTGATAATACTCCTTTTTTCTCCTTGCATAGAAAATAGGACAGCCTAGATAAGTAAATGGAAACTCCTTCCTTTCAATACCAGTTATCCTCTCCACATTCTGAACCACTTCTATATCAGACAAGTGATGCATGTATATGGCTGACTTGCTCTTGTTCACCAGCTGGCCAGAAGCCAATTCATATTCATGCAACACTCTCATAATTAGCCTCAAAGTCACCTTATTAGATGAAGAAAAGATGATGGTATCATCTGCGTATGCTAAATGGTTTATTTTTGGACTCCATTTGGGCATACCAAAGCCACAAAAGTGAGAGTTTTGATGAAGTGAATTTAGTCCTCTCGATAATGCTTCAGCAGCCAGGATGAATAGAGTTGGTGAGAGTGGATCACCCTGCTTCACCCCTCGAGATGACTTGAAAAAACCATGAGGTTGACCATTTATTAAGATGGAGTACCAGTTATTCCCAATCAAGTCAAAGATCAGACCAATGAACCTTTCTGAGAATCCCATTTTCCTCAGCATCTTTGTCAGAAACAACCAAGAAAGCCTGTCATATGCTTTTGCCATGTCGAGCTTAATTACCACATTTGGTCCCGCCTTAGTTCTCAGTCTTATATCTGTTATGATCTCCTGTGTCAGTAGTACATTTTCTACTATGCTTCTCCCTTTTACAAAACCTGCTTGCTCTTTTGAAATTAGGTTTGGCAGCATCTCCATCATCCTCTCATGAATGACTCTCGGAAATATTTTGTTTACAAAGTTGCTTAAGCTTATTGGTCTCATGTCTGCAAATGTACATACTTCTTTCTTTTTAGGCAATAGTACCAAGTTTGTATGTGTCACACTCTTTGGTAGTTGTTGACCACAAAAGAAAGCCTTCACCATGTCCACCACATCCAGTTCAATTATATCCCAACATGTCTGGTAAAAGGCTCCTGTAAAGCCATCAGGTCCTCCTGCTGAGTCTGCACTTAAACCCATTACTGCTCGCTTCACTTCCTCTGTTGTAGGCATTGCCATTAGTTTGTCATTCTGTTCAGCACCACCAGTGTAGGTACATGCCTTAGTATGTCAAATACAGTGGGTACTACACTTTCAGTGAATTGTTCCTTGTAGTACTTCACAGCCTCTTCTGCAATCAGCTCCTCCTCTTATATCCAGGTATCATTACTATTTGTGATCCTTGTTAGTTTTAACCTTTTCCTCCTTCCATTGACTTGAAAATGGAAGAATTTTGTGTTCCTATCTCCGTTTTTAAGCCACATCATGCCAGATTTTTGCCTCCAAAATTGTTCTTCTATAGTTAGGTACTTCATCATGTCAGCTTGCACCTTTCTTAATCTAGTCCTGTTCTCCTGTGTAGGACTAGCCTCGAACTGCCTTTCATGAACAATAACTACCTCTTCTAAGCTGGCTATCCTCTGAAATATGTCACCATATGTAGCTCGACTCCAATTGGATAGTGCTTTTTTCACCTTTTTCAGCTTAAAGTTGAATAAAGTGAAAGGATTAGCCATAAAGTCTGCATTCCAATTCTGTCTAACTAGCTCCCTGAATTTATCATGCTTTGTCCAAAAGTTCAAGAATCTGAAAGCTTTTTTGATAGGTGCAGCTTCTATGTCACACTTCAACTGCAATGGACAATGGTCTGATCCAATCTTTGAAAGATGAGTCACTTCTAGCCCTGGGAATATATTCTGAAGTTCTGTATTACCAAAGCATCGATCAAGCCTTTTGAAGATGCAATCCNTTTCCTTTGAATCCCAAATCTATCAAATTGCATGTATTGATGCAATATCTAAAATCATCTACTTCATTGATATGTACAGGCAGGCCACCAAATTTCTCCTCTTCATCCCAAATAACATTGAAATCACCACCTACGAGCCAAGGTGTAGTCATGTCCCTAGCCATTGCATATAGTGAATCCCATAGTTCAATTCTCTCTATTGGGTCACATTTAGCATACACTAAGGTTAGGACCAACTCCACATGAGTTTCTGTATGGACTAGTTTTAAAGTCAGTTGTTGCACCATGTTGTAAAGAATTGTCACTTCATATACTTCATCTACAAAAGCCCAGATTTTGTTGGATATATTCACAATTGCTTGAGCCAATCCAATCCTTCTCCTGTACCTCTCTACTTTGTTAGACTGTTGCATTGGTTCCAGGATACCTATAAACTGGAAATGTTTCTGTCGATGCATATTGATTAACCTTTCAAAAACTTGCATAGTGTTGACAGATCTCACATTCCATATTATTGCATCCATTTATTGATTGATCGATCTATTCAGAGTCCTCCTTGTTTGGACACCACCTATTGAAGCTGTGGGGGCATCCTTGTTACTCTTCTTTCTTCCTTTTGTTACAGATTTTACCTTATCTATATTCCTAGGTGATAGGTCACCTTGTCTAGCAATATTACGAAAGTTTTGTGCATAAGACTCTTCATCCATATCTTTTCCTGATTGATCATCTGTATACTCTACTGACTTTGGATCCTTTGCAGTGATCACCTTCTCCACACTCATATGAGTAGTAGTTATAATCTGGTTCAAAGCCTGATTGCCTTTTTCCTGACCATCTATCACAACAGTTTGTGCAGCCTCCTACTTCCTTCCTTTATTGGCATCTTCTTCTAATGAGTCATTCTGTCCTGCTTCCCCTGGTTCTATATTATGCATGCCTCCTCCTTTATCCACCATTTCAACTACTTCATTTCCTTTTGTATTATCATTATGTATATTGATGTTGTCTACTTCTTTGATTGATATGACCTGTTGATTAGAGTGATGATGTGCATTGTTTTTTTCAGTCACACTTTGGTCTTCCTCTTCTACTACCTCCCCCCCTCTTCATCTTCACTTTGCATTAAATCTGGAATCTCACCTTCATCAGAATCTACTTCAGTTTGGTTTACCCAAAGTCTACCTCCTGTCCAGTTCACTTTCTCCTTACTTATGAACTGCTCATAATCTGGATCTTCCACATGGTCATTTGCTGTATTTTGTTCCAGTGCCATATTCCCCCTGGTATCCTGTGTTGGTACCTCTTGTACAGAGGTATTTGTTGCTACCAAATTACCTTGAAAGGTCCTTTGCACCCACTGTTGAGTTGTTTCCCTTGACTGTTGTTCAACTCCTCTATATCTTATGTCTGTCCCTCCTTGTTGGTCTCCATTTCCAATTACTCCTTGATTAGCATTAGAGATTGCTGAGTCAAGACTCTTACCAGCTGTGATCTGATTTCCACCCTGACCTTTATTCCTTTTATCTGTCCTTGGGGATCTAGGCTTAAAAGATAGTGCTGCTGCATTCAAAGTTGTATCCTTCTGAATTTGGTTTTGTACAATACTATCTTCAACTAATGCAAATTTATTGTTCTCATTATCCACATTATTTTTAGCCTCCAGTATTTCAAATTGATTGTTGGTCTGAAACTGCTGGGGAACCAAGGTCTGTTTGTTAATTAGAACTATTTCCTGACCTGTTCTTTCACCTCCATTAACTTGTTTTCCTTTACCCTTGTTTCTGTGATCTCTCACCTCTTTCCACTGTTCTTTAGCATTACCAACCACATGACCTACATTTCCAACCACCTTACCACTCGATAGGATCATCAAAGGACCTGTGTCCTTTTGTTTTTTTGCATTTGATTGAACCACTGCTTCACTTGAGACCTGTTGCTCAACTGTCTTTGTTGCCAATAGTTCAGGGTGAATCCTCCAACATTCCAACATACCATGTCCTTTTAACTTGCTTTCTCTACAATACTTAGGTAGGTAATCATATTTTATAGTTACCCGTTCTGTTCTAACCTCACCTGTAAGTTCATTCTCGATGTCCATACGAACCTTCTTAGGAAGATCTGCTAAGAGATCGACTAACACTTTCACACGCGCACAACTAGGTCTTGTCTTGTTCACAGTAGCCATATCAAGGTGTAGTGTCTTGCCCACTGCTGAAGCTAATGAAAACAAACACTCCTTAACGAAAAAGGTCGGCAACAAATTGGGAAAAGAGATCCACGCCATCACCCTTGGTGTCTCCTCTCCTGCTATGAACTTCGAATCATACAGTAGGGTTCTAAGTTGGAATTCCTGTCCAAACTTATCTTTCACATAATAGACACTTTTTGACGTAAAATCAATATAATCTTGCCACAATGTCAGTCGTACTAAAACATGCCTATCTCTAAGAAATCCGATATTACATTCACCCTTAATACCACATTGCATAGGGATGATTCGACGTAATTCTTGCAATTCAGGCCAACCATAAGAAAATTTACATACCACTGCGTACTTCAATCCTTCAATAATATTCATACGTTCGACTTCTGATTCTGTAAATTTAACCATTGGTTGTCCTTGTAAAAAAGTGGCTCGTCTAATAGGAATAGGATCAACACTGCTGCATGATATTGCATGGCAGTGTTGTTCGAATGTTTCACTGCTTTTGCGTAGTTCATCTGCTGGGGCTGGGATGGGTTGTGTGCTGTCGTGGGAGGTTGGGTAACGTTAGGGGGTGGTTGGGGAGGTAGCCCAGCCACAGGAGGTGGCTGGCCACCGGACGAAGAGGCCATGGACAGCCTCGCAAAGGTCCTCTTTTTTTTTTAGGGTTGAGAGCGTTTTTTCATAGGCTTGAATTTGATGTAACTTTGGTGTTGTTACATTGTTTTTGGTGTTTCGAAGGCTCGACTAAGTTTTAATGATGTTATGGGATATGTTGGTATGTTTGGTTGAGGTCCCGAGGGCCTCAGGTGTGTTTCGGGTGATTAACGGACAAATTCTTGGCTTGAAAACTGGGCAGATTTGTGGCTAGTGTGAGGTTCTGGTTTACTTCTACGCGATCGCGGGAGGATGTTTACGATCACGTAGAGTAAAATAGTGGGGAAGGCAATTTTTTCTATGCGATCGCGTGGTTAGGATTGCGATCGCATAGGTTAGGCAGGATAGGCAGTGCGATCGCGTGGGTGGTTCTGCGATCGCGTAGGGTATTTTGAGGTACGTGTATGGGGTGGAGAATTTTTCTATGCAATCGCGTGTATTTGTATGCGATCGCATTGGTTGGTTGGTCTGTGCATCGCGATCGCGTGCCAAGGTTCGAGATCGCAGCGAAGGAAATTTTATAGCTGGGCAGAATGTTTTAAAAGGCTTGTTATGCGAAATTCGCTCATATTTCCTCCATTATTGACAAGTTGGGAGCACTTTTGAGAGGATTGAAGAGGGAATTGAAGAGAATCACTTGGAGGTAAGGTTTTTAACTTCATAACTCGTTTAGATGTCGATTTCTAAGTGATTAAACCATAGAATTTGCTAGAATTAAACCCAAGTTGCGGAAGAAGGGGTGCATGGGAAATTGATTCTTCTTTTGAGGATTTGAGTGGGTAATTGTGGTCCGATTTTAGTGTTCTTGGTATGTATAAAATCGTGGGAGGACGAGGATTCTAATGATGCAAATTTTATCGAATTCCGAGACGTGGGTCTGGGGCTCGGGTTTGGCCGAATTTCGAGATTCTTGTATAATTTGATAGTTTTTGATTGGGTTGAGTTCCTTTGATATATATTGATGATGTTAAACTGGTTTTGGCTAGATTCGGAGCAATCGGGAGCGAATTTGAGGGGAAATAGCATTTCAGACTAGTGTGGTGGCCCGTTAGAGGTAAGTAATGGTTATAAGTCTTGTCCTGAGGGTATGGAACCCTAGACTACATAGTTTCTCACTGATTTTGGAATGGTGCACATGTCGGATGACGAGTATGTGGTGCGTACTGATTTGTGGACTGGACTAGGTCCTCTCTGCGGCAACTAATGAGTTGCATATTTTTACTCAAAACCTTATGTTAAATTATGTTCTAAAGATTTGTGAAATATTTGGGCTATATGTCGTGTTTGGGGCCTCGTGCCGATCTGTTTAGACCCCTTGGGGGCTTTTTACTGCTGTTTTCCTCACTATTTGCTGACGATTTCACTTAGCATCATTGTGCATATTGTTTTTCGAAACTCAGCCTGATTTACACTACATGAGCATTAAAATGATATTTTGGGTCGAGTACCCTGTTTTACTGATTCGCCCGATGGGCCTTTGAGTGGTTCTACCGAGTGTGGCCAAGGGCCAAGAGTGATGGTGAGGTGCTGAGTGATATTAGCGCTTGGGCTGAAGGAGCCCCTCCGGAGTCTGTACACACCCCCAGTGAGCGCACCGAGTGCCGAGTGATGAGTGATTGGAAGGCATGAGCGACTGTGAGGTGCTGAGTGATTGTGACGTGCTGAGTGATTGTGAGGCATGCCCGAGAGGCTGATTATGATACATGTTTTTGCCCGAGGGGCTACTTATGATTTTACTCCATTCATTTGCATACCAAATTCTTTGTTTTAAAGTAGTTAAATATGTGCATTCTTTAAAGGACTTTTTCTGAAGTTGATTTTAAGGCATGATGATTTCGTATATCAATGTTATACTATTGGAAAGTAAGGCTGTGTATATTGTGACTTGATGGAATTGATTTTATGTGTTTCCTTGCTACTTAGACTTGATTTATTTTCATTACTACTGAGTTGGCGTACTCACATTACTCCCTGCACCTCTGTGTGCAGATTCAGGAGCAGATATCGAGCATTAGTCTTTATTCCGCAGCGGAGCCGAAATTGTGGGATATAGAGGTAGCTGTTCAGCGTTCGCAGCATCTCTGTTTTCCTTTCTTGTTGTATTTAGCTTTGATTCGAAGGATTTGTATTATAATAGTTTATTTTGGCTTATTTCTCTAGATGCTCATGACATGTTGGTTCCGGGTTTTAGGGATGGCATTATTGTATCATATTGGCCTATTGTATTAAGAAATTTTCTGTATATTTTTATGAAATGCTTGAAACTTGAACGGGATTTTCAAAAGAAATTGCGAACATGCGGTGGTTGGCTAGCCTAGTTTCACGATAGGCGCCATCACGGCCGGTTAGGATTTGGGGTTGTGACAATTTGGTATCGGAGCCCTAGGTTACATAGGACTCAACGGTCATGAGCAGGTTTAGTAGAGTCTTGTGGATCGGTACGGAGACGTCTGTACTTATCTTCGAGAGGTTGTCGAACTTTTAGGAAACATTTCTATCTTTCTCGAACTCTTTCGTGCTGATCCATTGATTCTTGAAATCTGAACTTACGTTGTTCCATTCTCTCACCGATGGCGAGGACACACCTCACGGATTAGAGTGACCAGTCACTGGCTAGACCAACGAGAGGTCAAGGCCATGGTAGAGGTAGGGGGCCAGCCCGCGTAGCAGCCGAGGCAGTGCCTCAGGATCCCCCTATCGATCATGTTCAGGTTCCCGCCGATGGTTTCCCAACGGGACAGGCTCAGGCACCAGCAATGCCTATGGTTATTCCGAGTCTTCAGGAGACCTTGTCTCAGATATTGACAGTATGCACCAGTTTGGCTCAGGCCGTTGCCATGTCTTCTACTACCACTACCGCTCAGGCCGGGGGAGGCAACCAGACTCCAGTTGACCGGGCACCTTAGTAGGCTGCACAGGGTATTCAGGCACCGGGAGCAGCCCCAGCTCAGCCAGTTGCTCTGGTCCAGGATTATGTGGTCCCTTCTTTGACTGAGGACGAGCAACGCAGGTTGGAGAGATTCAGAAGACTTCATCCTCCGACTTTCAGCGGTACAGAGGGCGAGGATGCTCAGGGATTTCTAGATAGGTGCCAGAGGATACTGCGTACCGCGGGTATTTTGGAGACTAGTGGGGTCTCATTTGTTACATTTTAGTTTGCGGGTGCTGTCTTTACCTGGTGGGAGTCATTCGAGAGGTGTAGAATGGTTGGTTCAGCACCTCTTACCTGGCAGCAGTTCTCCATGATCTTTTTGGAGAAGTATGTTCCTCAGTCCCATAGAGTGGAGCAGCGCAGGCAATTTGAGCAGCTGTACCAGGGAGAGTTATCAGTTACTCAGTACGAGATGAGGTTCTCCGGGTTGGCTAGGCATGCTTCTGAGATTGTCCTTACTAATAGGGAGATGGTGAGGAGGTTTGTAGATGGTCTTTCTTATCAGCTTCGGTTATTTATGACTTAGGAGAGAGAGTATCGGGTGCTTCATTCGAGCGGGTTGTTGACATAGCTCTAGATATTGAGTCCGTTCGCCGCCAGGAGGGGGAGGAGAGGCAGGCCAAGAGGCCTCGTGGTTCGGGCAATTCCAGTGGTGCTCCCTTCAAGGGACAATTTCAGCAGGGTAGGGACTGTTCACTTAGGCCCCCTCAGTCAGACCGTCCAGCATAAGATGGTGCCTCCTCGTGGCAGGGTTCCCGTGGTTCTCAGTTAGGCCATACTTTATTTGGTTCCCTCCCAGCTCAGATTGCAGCTCGAGTACCTCCAGTTCAGGGTTCTTCTATGCAGGAGTCTTCCAGTGGTCGTACGGGTGCTAGGGGTTTCTATCAGTCCCCGCCTCCAGTTCCAGGGAGTTGTTTTGAGTGTGGAGAGTTCAGGCACGGGTGGAGGCAGTGTCCCTGCCGTTCCGGTGGATCTTCTCAGTAGAGGGGCCAGGCCTTGACTTCAGCTCCAGTCACTTCACCACCCACCCAGGTAGCCAGGGGTGGTGGTCAATCAGCCAGAGGCCACCCTAGAGGGGGAGGTCGAGCAGGGGGAGGTCAGGCTCGCATGTATGCATTTCCAGCCAGGCTGGATGCTATGGCCTCAGATACCGTGATCGCAGGTATTGTATCAGTCTGTTGTCGAGATGCCTTGGCTTTATTTGACCCTGGTTTTACATATTCCTATGTTTCTTCATATTTTTCCCATTTTCTGGATGTGCCCCGTGAGTCTCTAGTCACCTCTGTTCATGTGTCGACTCCGGTGGGCGATACTCTTATTGTGGACCGTGTGTATCGATCGTGCATGATATCTATTGGGGGTTCTGAAGACCCGAGTGGACCTATTGTTACTCAGCATGGTCGATTTTGACGTGATATTGGGCATGGATTGGTTATCTTCGTGCCATGCTATTCTTGATTGTCACGCTAAGACCGTCACCTTAGTTATCCCGGGGTGTCCAAGGGTTGGGTGGAGAGGTTCTTCTGAGTATATGCCTAGCAGGGTGATTTCTTACCTGAAGGTTCAGTGCATGGTTGAGAAAGGGTGTTTATATTATTTGGCCTTTATGAGGGATGTCGGTGGTGAGTCTCCCGCTATTGACTCAGTTCCTGTGGTTCGTGACTTTCCGGATGTGTTTCCTGCAGACCTGCTAGGCGTGCCACATGACAGGGATATTGATTTTGGTATTGACCTGGTGCCAGGCACTCAGCCTATTTATATTCCACCATATCGTATGGCACCAACAAAGCTAAAGGAGTTGAAGGAGCAGCTTCAGGAGCTCCTGGATAAGGGGTTCATTCGGCCTAGTGTGTTACCTTGGGGTGCACCGGTGTTGTTCGTAAAGAAGAATGATGGGTCCATGTGTATGTGTATTGACTATCGGCAGTTGAATAGGGTGAAGAACTGATATCCCTTGCCCCGCATTGATGATTTGTTTGACCAGCTTTAGGGAGCCAGAGTGTTTTCCAAGATTTATTTGAGATTTGGGTATCATCAGTTGAGGATTCGGGATTCTGACATTCCGAAGACTGCTTTCAGGACAAAATATGGTCATTATGAGTTCCTGGTTATGTCATTTGGGCTGACCAATGCCCCAGCTGCATTCATGCAATTGATGAACAACGTGTTTCAGCCTTATCTTGATTCCTTCGTCATTGTGTTCATTGATGACATCCTAGTTTATTCTCGTAGCCAGGAAGAGCATGCTCATCATTTGAGAATTTTGTTACAGAGGTTGAGGAGGAGAAGCTTTATGCGAAATTCTCCAAGTGTGAATTTTGGCTTGGTTCGGTAGCTTTCTTGGGGCACGTGGTATGTAGTAAGGGGATTCAGGTTGATCCAAAGAAGATTGAGGCAGTGCAGAGTTGGCCCAGAACGTCTTCAGCTACAGAGTTAGGAGTTTCGTTGGTTTGGCGGGTTATACCGTCGCTTTGTGGAGGGATTCTCTTCTATTGCTTCGCCTTTGACTAGATTGAACCAGAAGGGTGCTCTATTCAGATGGTCTGATGAGTGTGAGGAGAGATTTCAGAATCTCAAGTCAGCATTGACTACAGCTCCAGTACTAGTTTTGCCTGCTGGTTCGGTTCTTACACAGTTTATTGTGATGTATTGATGCAGGACGGTAGGGTGATTGCCTACACGTCCAGGCAGTTGAAGGTGCACGAGAAGAATTATCCTGTGCACGATCTTGAGTTAGCTTCCATTATTCATGCCTTGAAGATTTGGCGGCACTATTTTTATGGAGCGTAGTGTGAGATTTTCACTGATCATCACGGTTTGTAGTATCTGCTGAGGCAGAAGGACTTGAATTTGCGCTAGAGGAGATGGTTGGAGCTCCTCAAGGATTATGACCTCACTATCTTATATCATCCGGGGAAGGCCAATGTAGTGGCTGATGCCTTGAGTCATAGAGCAGAGAGTTTGGGGAGTCTAGCCTACCTTCCAGTAACAGAGCGACCATTAGCCCTTGATGTTCAGGCCTTGGCAGGTCAGTTGGTGAGATTGGATCTATCAGAGTCCCCGTGGGTGTTGGCTTGTGTAGCCTCCAGGTCTTCTCTTTACGATCAGATTAGAGCATGCCAGTATGATGATCCACATTTGCTTGTTCTTCAAGATAGGGTCCATCACGGTGATGCCTGGGATGTGGTTATTGGTGATGATGGGGTCATGAGGATGCAGGGCCAGATTTGCATGCCCAATGTAGATGGGCTTCGACATTTGATTCTAGCAGAGGCTCATAGTTTGCGGTATTCTATCCATCCGGGTGCCGCGAAGACGTATCAGGATTTAAGGCAGCATTATTGGTGGAGAAAAATGAAGAAGGATATTGTAGAGTTTGTGGCTCGGTGTCTCAACTGTAAGCAGGTCAAGTACGAGCACCAGAGACCAGGTGGGTTGCTTCAGAGGTTTGATATTCCGGAGTGGAAGTGGGAGCGGATCACCATGGACTTCGTAGTTGGACTCCCATGGACTTCGAGGAGGTTTGATGCTATATGGGTTATTGTTGATCGGCTGACCAAGTCCGCACACTTCATTCCTATTGGTACTACTTATTATTCGGAGAGGTTAGCTGAGATTTATATCAGGGAGATCATCCGATTGCATGGGGTTCTAGTTTCTATCATTTCCGACCGAGGCACTCAGTTCACATCTCAGTTGAGGAGAGACGTGCAGAGAGAGTTGGGTACTCAGGTTGAGTTGAGCACAACTTTCCATCCTCAAACCGACAAGCAGTCGGAGCGTACCATTTAGATTTTGGATGACATGTTACGGGCTTGTGTGATTGATTTTGGTGGTTCATGGGATCAGTTCCTCCCATTAGCGGACTTTGCATATAACAAGAGCTATCAGTCCAATATTCAGATGGCCCCGTATGAGGCTTTATATGGTAGGAGGTGTAGATCGCCGGTTGGTTGGTTTGAGCCTGGTGAGGCTAAGTTATTGGGCACATATTTGATTCAGGATGCGTTGGAGAAGGTGAAGTTGATTCAGGAGCGACTTTGCACGGCGCAGTCTAGGAAGAAGAGTTATGGGGACCGGGAGGTTCGGGATGTGTCTTTTATGGAAGGGGATAAGGTACTACTGAGGTATCACCCATGAAGGGTGTTATGAGGTTCGGAAAGAGAGGAAAGCTAAGTCCGCGGTTTATTGGCCCCTTCGAGGTGCTTCAGAAGGTTGGAGAGGTGGCTTATAGACTTGCTTGCCACCCAGTCTATCGAGTGTTCATCCGATATTCCATGTGTCGATGCTCAAAAAATATGTTGGTGACCCGTCTCATGTGTTAGACTTTGACACAGTTTAGCTCGAGGATGATATGTCTTATGAGGTAGAGCCAGTGGCTATTTTGGCTCGCGAGGTCAAAAAGCTGAGGTCAAAAGAGATAGCTTCAGTGAAGGTGCAGTGGAGAGATCAGCTAGTGGAGGAGGCTACTTGGGAGACCGAGCGGGAGATGCAAAGAAAATATCCTCACTTATTTGAGACTCCAGGTATGTTTCTAGACCCGTTTGAGGACGAACATTTGTTTAAGAGGGGGAAAATGTAACGACCCGGTCCGTCGTTATGTAAAACATGCATTATAATCGCTGTTATTGACTTGTGATAGGTGGGTTATTCTATTATTGATGTGTTAGAGCCGATAGGCTTGAAATCGGAATGGTTAAATGAGAATTCAGTAAGTTAGTCCTTAAAAGATAGCCTTATAGTGGGAAAAGTCAACTGAGAGTTGACTTATTGTGGAACGACCTCAGAATGCGGATTTTATGGCTTGGATAGCTTCGTTAGGCGAATTTGGACTTAGGAGTGTGTTCAGAATATTTTTGTGATGTCCGGTGTAGAATTAGGCTTGAATTGGTAAAAGTTAGTTTTTGGCGATTTCCGGTCGGCAGTGGAAAATAGGATATCAGGGTCGGAATGGAATTTTGGAAGTTGGAGCAGGTTGATAGTGTCATTTTGGATATGTCTGCAAAATTTTAGGTCAATCGGAGGTGTTTTGTATGGTTTCGGCGCAGTTGGCGAAATTTGGAAGTTTTAATTCATAGGCTTGAATTTGAAGTAACTTTGGTGTTGTTGCATTGTTTTTTGTATTTCGAAGGCTCGATTAAGTTTGAATGATGTTATGGGATATGTTGGTATGTTTGGTTGAGGTCCCGAGGGCCTCGGGTGTGTTTCGGGTGATTAACGGACCAATTCTTGGCTTGAAAACTGGGTAGATTTGTGGCTGGTGTGAGGTTCTGGTTTCCTTCTATGCGATCGCGAGAGGATGTTTGCGATCACGTAGAGTAAAATAGTGGGTAAGGCATTTTGTTCTATGCGATCACGTGGTTAGGATTGTGATCGCATAGGTTGGGCAGGATAGGCAGAGCGATCGCGTGGGTGGTTCTGCGATCGCGTAGGGTATTTTGAGGCGCATGTATGGGGTGGAGAATTGTTCTATGCGATCGTGTGTATTGGTCTGCGATCGCAATGGTTGGTTGGTCTGTGCATCGCGATCGCGTGCCAAGGTTCACGATCGCAGTGAAGGAAATTTTATAGCTGGGCAGAATGTTTTAAAAGGCCTGTTATGCGAAATTGGCTCATATTTCCTCCATTGTTGACGAGTTGGGAGCACTTTTGAGAGGACTGAAGAGGGAATTGATGGGAATCAGTTGGAGGTAAGGTTTTTAACTTCATAACTTATTTATATGTCGATTTCTAAGTGATTAAACCATCATTTGCTAGAATTAAACCCAAATTGATTCTTCTTTTGAGGATTTTGAGTGGGCAATTGTGGTCCGATTTTAGCGTTCTTGGTATGTATAGAATCGTGGGAGGACGAGGATTCCAATGATGTAAATTTTATCGAATTCCGAGACATGGGACTGAGGCTCGGGTTTGGCCGAATTTCAAGATTCTTGTATAATTTGATAGTTTTTGATTGGGTTGAGTTCCTTTGATATATATTGATGATGTTAAACTGGTTTGGCTAGATTCGGATCAATCGGGAGCCAATTTGAGGGGAAAGAGCATTGAGGACTAGTGTAGTGGTCCGGTAGAGGTAAGTAATGGTTATAAATCTTGTCCTGAGGGTATGGAACCCCGAACTACATATTTTCTCACTGATTTTGGAATGGCGCACATGTCGGATGAAGAGTATGTGGTGCGTACTGATTTTTGGACTGGACTAGGTCCTCTCCGCGGCAACTAATGAGTTGCATATTTTTACTCAAAACCTTATGTTAAATTATTTTCTAAAGATTTGTGAAATATTTGGGCTATATGTCGTGTTTGGGGCCTCGTGCCGATCTATTTAGACCCCTTGGGGGATTTTTACTGTCGTTTTCCTCACTATTTGTTGACAATTTCACTCAGCATCATTGTGCATACTGTTTTTCGAAACTCAGCTTGATTTACACTACATGAGCATTAAAATGATGTTTTGGGTCGAGTACCCTATTTTACTGATTCGCCCGAGGGACCTTTGAGTGGTTCTATCGAGTGTGGCCGAGGGCCAAGAGTGATGGTGAGGTGCTGAGTGATATTAGCGCTTGTGATGAAGGAGCCCCTCGGGAGTCTGTACACACCCCCAGTGAGCGCACCGAGTGCCGATTGATGAGTGATGAGTGATTGGAAGGCATGAGCGACTCTGAGGTGCTGAGTGATTGTGAGGCATGCCCGAGAGGCTGATTATGATACATGTTTTTGCCCGAGAGGCTACTTATGATTTTACTACATTCATTTGCATACCAAATCCTTTGTTTTAAAGTTGTTAAAAATGTGCATTCTTTAAAGGACTTTTTCTGAAGTTGATTTTAAGGAATGATGATTTCGTATATCTATGTTATACTATTGGAAAGTAAGGTTGTGTATATTGTGACTTGATGGCATTGATTTTATGTGTTTCCTTGCTACTTAGACTTGATTTATTTTCATTACTACTGAGTTGGCGTACTCACATTACTCCCTGCACCTCTGTGTGCATATTCAGGAGCATATATCGAGAATTAGTCTTTATTCCGCAGCGGAGCCGAAATTGTGGGATATAGAGGTAGCTATTCAGCGTTCGCATCATCCCTGTTTTCCCTTTTTTTTGTATTTAGCTTTGATTCGAAGGTTTTGTATTATAATAGTTTATTTTGGATTATTTCTCTAGATGCTCATGACATGTTGGCTCCGGGTTTTGGGGATGGCAGTATTGTATCATATTGGCCTATTGTATTAAGAAATTTTCTGTATATTTTTATGAAATGCTTGAAACTTGAACGGGATTTTCAAAAGAAATTGTGAACATGCGGTTGCCGGCTAGCCTAGTTTCACGATAGGCGCCATCACGGCCGGTTAGGATTTGGGGTCGTGACACTTATTCACCAATTAAATACTATTTATGAATTTAGGACTGAACTCTGGAGAGGGAATTTTAGATTTCATATAGGATTGAGTAGAGCAAGATCTTGAACATGGGCATGGGGAAATATATTCGTCGCTAGAATAGGGATATACCTAATCACCTTTCTTGGTTATTATATAGGAGTTATTAATGCATTAATTTTAATCCTAATTCCATAGGAATATAGGCATTAGGTTAGCTTGACTAGGCGAGTAGTACTTCGAAAGAATACTACGAATAATAGTAATCCTATCAATTAGTAAACCAGATAAATTAATTAGATAATTTAAGTAGAAAACTAAACATGATTGTTATTTAACCCATAACTCTAGAATATTTTCTTCCATTAGATTTGACTCTAAGTTTGCCAACTTGTTTTCTTTAGTGTCTTTGTTTACTACTCCAGATTATCTTTAGTTAAATAATCTTACTTTAGAAAATCGCTTGAATATATCAATTATCATAGTTTAATTTAGTAAATACTTAAATAGAAGTCTCTGTGGGTACGATATCTCGTCTTGCAATCCTATATTACTTGTACGACCACGTTTACTTCCGTGTGCATTTAGGAGCAACAAAGTTTTGGCTCCATTGCTAGGGACTTACAAATTAGGTATTTTTCTAGATTATACTTTTACTTTTATCTTTACCAGTTTTTTTATAAATATTTTGTGATGACCTGACATGTCATCTTATGTTCTAAAAAATAATTATGTGATCTGAAGCCTTAAATATCTTGTTTTATCCTTCCTCGATTTGCATGCACAGTTCGAGCGTCTTTTCAGAAAGCTTTTATGTTAAAACTGAGAAAAATATGAAATTTTGCCTTAAAATCCACTTGAGTTGACTTCTGTTAACATTTTGAGCAATGGACCCATATTCGTGTTTTGACGGTCCTCGTGAGTCCGAATCGTAATTTGGGACTTGGGCATATGTCTGAAATCAATTTGGAAGTCCCTAGCCTGAGTTATCGCATTTTATAGAAATTTGAAAGTCTAAGGCTTAATGAACTTGAAATGTTTGACCGATATTTGACTTTTGGATATCGGGTCCGTATTTTTGTTTCGGAGCCCGGTTAGGTCCAATGGTACCTTTATGAATTATCTTTCAAATTTGGTGAGAAATAGAGTTGATTTGACGTGATTCAGACGTCTAGTTGTGAAAATAGAAGTTTCAAAGTTTTCTTGAAAATTTCATTTGATTTGGTATTCAAATCATAAATCTAGGTGTTATTTTGGCGATTTGATCGCGTGACCAAGTCCATATGACTTTTTTCGACTTGTGTGCATAGTTGGTTTAGAGCCCCGAGGGTTTGGGTGAGTTTCAGATAGCTTCAGAGTGAAATTTGACTTAGGAAATGTTGTTGGTGTTTCAGTTCTGGTGCAGGCCTCTGATCTCGCATTTGCGTGATCAGGCTTCGCATTTGCGACCTCTTATGGGTTCGCATTTGCGAGCTACTCGTCGTATTTGCGAAAAGTAGCTGGACCATATGATGTTCGCATTTGCGAAGGGGGTCTGGTGGGGGCAGCGATCGCAAATGCGATCAATTGGGCGCAATTACGGAAATACAGTTTCACATTTCCGAACTTATCATCACAAATGCGATAAATGCAGAGATGCGATGGCATTGCAATTGCGATGGATTCTTCGCATTTGCGGGGTTCAGATTTGCGAACCCCAGCTCGCAAATGCAACATCTGCAGCTGATCAAAACTTGGCTTATACGAGATTTTTGGTTCATTCTTCAAATTTTCAAAACCTAGAACCGTAGAGGTAATTTTTCCAAGACCCTATCTTTCCCAGATCATTGGTAAGTGATTCTAACCTATTTACATTCAATCATTTATTACATTTCACAAGTTTTTAACCTAAAATATGGTGTTTTCATGGTGGAAATTGGGGGGTATTGGGTAGAAATTAGGGATTTGGTAAATTGGGGATTTAGAAATCAAACTGAGGTCAGATTCCAAAATAAATTACATAACCGAGCTCGGGGGTAAATGGATAATCGGGTTATGGTCCGAACTTCGGTATTGGACCAAGCGGGCAAGGGGTTGACTTTTGTTGAGTTTTAAAAAAATGACCTAAATAGAATTCTTTGCAATCATTGGTAGTTCCTAAGGCTTAAATTGAATTGTTTGTTTGATAATTTGCTAGATTCTATTGGTTCGGAGTCTTGTTTGAGAGGCAAATATGTGATTGAGCATTGAGTGGTATTTGGAGCGAGGTAAGTGTTGTGTATAACCTTGACTTGAGGAAATTAGGGACCCTCGGACTATGTGTTATGTGAACTTCATGTGAGCAGCGTATATGTGAGGTGACGATCGCTTATGCACTGCTAAATTAACTATTTTCCATGTTTTCCCGTTTTTCTTATATTATCTCTTTCCTTGTCTTATTTGTCATATGCTCTAAATGTGTTCCCACACCTAATTGCTACCTGTTAGTCATAGTTTCCTCCTGTTTATAATATTAGATCTTTCCATAGTTTCATGATCTCCTACTATTTGCTCGAGTTGGTTTATTTGAACCATCTAGTTGTAAATTCTGGATTGGTCTCGCAGTGTAGTATTACTTTTGAGGATTATCATGTTGTACAAGGTTTCCTATTTGTTTCAGTTTGGTGTTTGGGGATTGTAAAGGGTTTTCTGTGATTTGAATTATATGTTTTACTGTGCATATTGAGTACTTGATATTGATATGGTGGGATCGGGTTGCACGCTGCAACATGTGAAATAAGGATGGTATGATGAGGTGGAATAAGGGTGAATCTATACTGTACGGTAGGAACAGGTTGCACGCCGCAATAGGTGTAATAAAGGTTGATTGTTTTGGTGTAATAAGGGTGAACTATGATTATGATATTGTGATATGGTGGGATCGGGTTGCGCTGCAGCACTTATATATATATATACTCATTGTTATTAATGTCGTTACGAGGAAATAAGGGAGGATTATGTGACGTTCGGTGGGATCGGGTTGCGCCACAACAACCTGTGTGTTTACATTCCTCTAAGCTGTGATACTTTTACGGTATTTCCTTTTTGCACTTAAGGATTGGTAGATTCTAAATGTCACTGACTTATTCCTGAAGTTGTAGCTATTACTTTCAATTGACTGCTTTATTTCATCCTGTATTTCCTTTTTATGTTTCTTATTATTTATATTGCGTACAGGTTGTTGTGTGAGTGATCTTCCTTAGCCTCCTCACTACTTTGTCGATGTTAGGCTCGACACTTACAGAGTACATGGGGTCGGTTGTACTCATGCTGCACTCTGCACTTCTTGTGCAGATTTTTGTACCGGCCCGAGCTGTTCGTGAGAGTAGCAGTTGGATGTGCATGACAGGAGACTCAATGTAGATCTGCTGGCGTCCGCAGACCCTGGTGTCTCTTTCTAGTCCCATTATTATACTGTTTCTTTTCTTTTAGAACAATGTACTTCCTTTCAGACTCTCTTTGTAGTAAATCATTATAGCTCGTGAGTTGTGACTCCAGATATCATTATATGTATCAGATATCATGGCATTTATATCGTGCCATGTTAGTATCACAACACTAGGTTGCCTAGGTCTCACAGTTCACGAGCAGGCTTAGTAGAGACTGGAGGATTGGTACGGAGACGTCTGTACTTATCTTCCAAAGGCTTTGAAGTTCAGGAACAAATTTCACTTCTATTCTTCTTTGTCCTTCGATTTTGTTCTCTCAATGATATTTGAACTCTTCTACTCTTATTCTATCGCAGATGGCGAGAACACGTACCGCATCTTCCGCTGAGCTGCAGCCAAAGCCCCAAGTGGAAGCTCCTACGAGGGCGATACACTCAAATTACACATAAATAAATAGTGTAAGGCAGTTGATGTCAAATATAATAACCCAACTAGGTTGGATTCAAATCCCACAGGGAATAGGTGTGAAAAGATTACTTGAGTAGTGTGAAACTTGACTTAAATTGTAATTCTATTCCGTTAGCATAAAAATAGTGTTGTGATCTTTTGTAGTAAAGAAGACTATTGTATTGTGAGAATGTAATAAATTTGCTTAAGGAAACCAAGGTTGTGTCCTCTTCAATGGAGTGTAATTCTATCAGTGTTAATATGATATATTTCTAATGGAAGGTCCTTTGATATGCAAATGGTTTCTAAGTGACAACTCAATATTTTCCAATAGTTGAGTAGTATTTTCTCTTTATGATTTTTCCAAATATAAAAGAGTTGCAATTAAGGATAACCAATTTATGTCAAATAAAACCCACTTATTCCTAAGCGGTTCTATTAAACAAGGTTTAAAGCCTTGAGTTTTTGATATTCAATTCTACCAAACCCTAACCCACTTTTTCAAGTAAAGAAAGAGTAAAATAGAATTAGTTAATGTTTGCAACCACCAACAATAAATGAAGCATGTGAAATGAATAAATATCAACCAACCATTATATATATATATATATATATATATATATATATATATATATATATATATTTTCGGTGGTTAACACCCATTAACATTACACCCATTTAGGGTCCACAACCTTAGTATTTAAAACTAGCTACTCATACTAAAATAGAAAGATAAAATAATAATTGAATTCATAAGGCTTATAAAAGTACAAGATTCTCTCTTCAAAAGCTTCCAAAATAATGGAGTATTCAATTCCTTCAATGTGGCCTTTTTTTCAGACAAGATGACCCACAAAAATCCTAGTAAATTTATTTATAGTGGACTAAAAGTCGGGGTCAAGATTGGACAAAAATTCCCCTGCAGATCCCTTCTGCGACCGCCTAATGGTCGCAAACCATATATGCATCCTGCAAAATTGAAACATGCATCGCAGAATCTCATGTCCAGTTGTCATCTTTCCACCACATTTCCATTATGTGGTCCGCATATCAGTTACGTGACTGCATATTCCAACACAAAAGTGCTACACAGATACTTTAATTGCAATTGTGCGATCATTATGCGGTTCACAGAAGTGTTATGGGACCGCATAATGGGCCACACATTCTTCTCTTTAGTTGGCCAAAAACATTTGCTTCAGTTTGCGATGAGTATGCGGTCTGCATATTACTTCTGCGGTCGCATACTTTCCACATTCCCGCCCTTTTGTGGCTTTTTGACTTCTTTTCCATGTTTTTGGGTCTTCAAGTCTCATGCACTACAAAACACCCAAACTTCATAAGAATTAACTAAAAATGCATTGAAAGACGAGCTAAAGTCTATGTAATGGTATCAAAAGTGTCGAAATTCTACAGCACATCAACACCCCCAACTTAAACTCTTGCTTGTCCTCAAGCAACTAAAACAAAATTATCCTATCCTATACTACTTCTATTTTCGACATGTCATAAAACAGTAGTGATTGTAGATGGTTTTGACTGTCAGTTAACAAGCATGTAACTTCTTTTATTTATCTTTCATGGAAGACAACTATCATTTAACAATTCGACTAATCAACTTGTGAAGTTCGAGCCTCAACCAAAATGACAGAATGCTACTCACAGCTTTGTGTGCACTTGTATTCTACTTCAAGAGCCTAACTTCTGCTAAATATTGCAATTCATGCGCGCTCACAACAAAGAAAATACCCAACTCACACTTATGTACAAGGGATGCAATCAATACACTCTTTCACTCGGAATGAAAGCTACATGCTACAAGTATCAGTCCATATGCTTGCCCTTATTTTAACTCACTGCTATCTCAGGAATGATTGTCTGTAGATTGCCAAGGACTTTTCAAGGGTTTTAATGTAGGCTTCGAGATGGGTTGGATGAATATTTGGGATTTTAGTGGCTATACCCTCCTTGAACTCTACATACACTTTGCTTCTTTACTACATAGTACTTATTGACCTCGAGTTACCAACATAGAACCACCTCAAAGTATTTCTTCAGTTTCTACAAGGCTCCATTTTTTTTCTCTTTTCTTTTTTTTGTTTTGTTTTTTTTTCTACACAAAATATTCAACCTTACCAATTTCCACTTTATACCGGCACCCCCAACTTAGGCTTTTAACCTCATTATTACTCGTTCAAGGAGGGATAGATTAAAAATAAGAAATTATTTCACAAAGGGGTAAAGGTTTGGACAAGTGCCAAATTCTAGCATCCAGGGTAGCGCGTCGCACTACCTGTGGTTCTAGAACTAGAAGCCCAAAATTTTTAACGTCCAGGCTAGCACGACGCGCTGCCCAGGGCACCGAATCTCGGGGATTGTCCTGTTTTGACTTGGAGAAGATCTTTTCGGTCTTAGACGACCCAAACTTTTATAAAAAGGGTCCTAAACCTAATTTGGAGGGGATATAACATACTTTTATGGAGAATTCACGTGAGGGAACACACATCACGCTTGGAGGAGTCTCTAACTAGTTTTTCTTCTATGCTCTTCCTTTAATCTCATAGTTTATTAGTTCTAGAGTTATGGGTGTTAAAGGAACATTGTGGTTTCAAGCTTGAATTGTTCTTACTAATTCATCATAATTATTTATTTATTTAATAATTCGCTTAATTATTTGATTTCTTGATTACCAATTAAATACTATCTACGAATCCATGATTGAATTCGGGAGATGGAATTCTAGATTGCATATTGGATTGAGTAGACCAAGATCTTGAACCTGGGCATCGGGGAATGGATTCGTGACTAGGATAGGGATATACCTAATCTACTTGCTTGGTTATTATACAGGAATTATTAATGCATTCTTATTAATCCTAATTCCATAGGAATATAGGCGTTTGGTTAACTTTACTAGGCGATTAGTACTTTGGGAGAATACTACGAGTAATATTAACCTTGTCAATTAGTAAACCAGATAAATTAATTCGAAAATCTACGTAGAAAACTCAACGGGATTGTTTGCTAACTTATAGCTCTGAAGTATTTTCTCCAAATTTGACTCAAAGTTTGCTGACTTGTTTTCTTTTGTCTTAGTTTACTACTCTAGATCATCTTTAGTTTAATAAGTATACTTTACAAAATCGCCTGAATAGATTAATTGTCTTAGTTTAATTTAGTAAATAGTTAATCACAAGTCCTAGTGGCTACGATATCTGGACTTGCAATCCTATATTATTTGTACGACCACGTATACTTGAGTGTGCATTTTGGAGAAACAACAATCATATCTCCATGACATAGCTTCTCAAACCCCCTTACGGAACTCCTCCCTACAAGTCTGTGGAACAAACATCTCTAAGAAGTGAACTAAGAACCCATGCCACGTAAATGATGCTGCGCCAGATAGCCTGCTCAACTCATAAACCTGCCTCCATCTGTAGGTTGCCCCTGTGAGCCTAAAAGTAAATGCAACTCCATTAGTGTCTAAAATACCCGCGGTGCGAAGACTCCCCTGACACCGGTCCAGAAAATCATGAGCATCCTTTGACTCCCCTCTGCTGAACCTTGGCAGATCAAGCCTTGTAAATCACTCCAACCTCCTTTACTCTGCATCAGTTATAGGTGGACCAACCTCGGCCTAAGTGAAATAATTAGCTGCGGTGGTAACACCCCTAGTGTCTGATGACCCAGAGTTAGATGCTATAGAGTATGGACGACGGGAGTCTAGGCTCCTCCCTTAGACTGTGAGATAGCTGGTATAGATGGCATAATAACCTGAGCCAAGCTCGCGCATACTAAAAATCTGAGCCAAAGCTTCCTATAGACCAAGTATCATAATAGGTGCCGCTGGTGTCTGAGCTGGTCCTACCGGCTCAATAGTATCTGGTACCTGATCCTACACTAGAGCAATTAGGGGTTTCACAGGTGCTTCCCTCACTGCAGCGCGAGCCCCAACTTGTCCTCTACCTCGACCCCGCCTCTCGCAGCCCAGACCGGTGGTACTGGTGCTTGATCAGCTAAACATGTCCTCACTATCTATGAGAGAATAGAAAAATAGATGTTCGACCTGATGACAACCCAACTCCACCGAAGCCGCGATGACACCTAACATTACTTACTATGAAAGCCAACAGTTTCACAATAGCAATGAATTCAATAAAAAAAAATTTAATAAATCAACAACAAAAATATCATGAAATAACTGTGAAAGATAGCTGAAATGTTACTAAAACCATCCCACTGATCTGGTGTCAATGAATACATGAGTACTACTATATATCAAAATACGATGTAAATCCTTAATGCATTGTCTGAACAATAAAATAGTTATACAGAAATAAATGAAAGAGAATTTATTTCACGCCCCAAACTTGGGGAGGCGTGGCTGGCACTCGATACCGTACTAGCCTGAGCAAACCACTCTTTAATTCATATTTTTATTCTACAATTATCATGGGCCAACATGGCCATAACTCGTAATGTATAATAATAAGTGGGCAAATGTTGTATAAATGAACCATCGTTCTTAAAAAATTAAATATATGGGCCGTCAAGGCCTCTGACATACTATAAAAAATGAACATGTGTCTACAAATCCTTTATGAGTATTTGACATTAAATAGGATAGTGTACCGGCCTACACATAAGTCTATAGCAACACTCTGACACGATGATTTATAGACTCGACCACACTCCGAATGAAGTGGAGTCTTATCGATCCTTCGTTGAATGCTAACCTTGTCTACTGTGAGGGATTCTCAAACTGATTATCTATACATGTAGGGATGGATGCAGCATCCCTAACAAAAATACGTCAGTACGAATAATCTACCGATTATGTAAGGCATGTAAATCAGTATATAAAGGACATGGAAGAAACATAGAGTAAAGGACTTAACCTGTAATTCTGGATAGCTCTCTAAATCATGATATATTTATAATGTCATGCATATACGTATATATGTCATATAATGCATAAGTCTATGCGGACATAATATCATCAAGTGAGGGCGTCCCGTCATATTATCTCAGCCTCTATGGGAAAACTCATCACTTATGCCAAAAAATCCCCTAAAGAGGCCACCTAGCCACATAAACCAAGAGTCACCATTTATAGAAATGTCACCTTTACCTCTAGTAGTGCTTAATCACTAAATATTATCTCCCACAACTACACATGGGATCCTCCCCCCTCCACTATTTCCTTAATTTATGACACATGGTCATCTAATAAAAATAGACACTTATTCCATAACCTCACCTAATTTGTATACGTATCCACCCCTTTATTCTACCTAATCTTTATCTAGTTCTACTACTAGAAATACTTATCAACAATTTCCTAATTATCTATAAATATTCCACCTCCATGATAACTTGTATTAGTCACTTGTTTCTCCTTACTATGTATCCACGTGGTGATATCCTAGTCACGTTGTAATTGTCTAACGGTATCAATGTTGTTAAACTTACGGGGTCTTACAATAGCATTGATACATGTCCTCTATAACCTCATGAATGACCTTAATCCCTGTTAAGATCATATGGATTACTACGACTCATCCTAATACTAAAGTACGTGATGTTATACTACTAACATTAAAGAATTTCTTTCCATTCTACATATGTAATCCTCTACGTTCTACATATGTAATCCTCCACGTTCTACATATGTAATCCTCTAAGAATTTCTTTCCTTCAACATAGGTCGAAATTACGCCTTAAAACTCAACTATAATACATGCACCTCTGGTGCATACAAAATATGGCGAAAGCTTCATACTGAATTCATACAACTCAACACTATGGCACGATCTATAAATAAAAGAAGGGTAACATTTCCTAAATGCCCTATAGCCTCTCAATTATAAATGTGGCACGCAACAAACCCATAAGTGAGGCTCTGCTAGGCACAGCTTCTTAGACTCCCTATTAATGACCTACTCTGATACCACTTTGTCACGCCCAAAACCTAGGGAGGCGTGGCTAGCACCCCGTACCATACTGGCCCGAGCGAATCAGTCTTTAACTCATCTTTTTCTTCTGCAACTATCATGGTCAGCAGAGCCATAACTCGTAATGTATAATAATATGTGGGAAAATGGTGGATCAATGAACCATCGTTCTTAAAACATGAATACATATGGGCAGTCAAGGCTGCTGACATACTATACAAAATGAACTAGTATCTATAAAGCCTCTAAGAGTAATTGACATCAAATAGGACAGGGTACTAGCCTACCTATAAGTCTGTAGCATGACTCTAACATGATGACTTATAGATTTTGCTGCACTCCGAATGAGGTGGAGTCAAACTGATTATCTATACCTGTAGGCTTGAATACACTTTCCCCAACAAAAGGACGTCAGCATGAATAATGTACCGAGTATGTAAGGCATGCAAATTAGTCTATAAAGGACATGGAAGAAACATGGAGTAAATGACTTAACCTGTAAGTCAGGATAGCTCTGTAAATCATGAAATATTTAAATGTCATGCATATGCATATAAATGTCATATAATGCATATGTCTATGCGTACATAATATCATCAAGCCTCTGAGGGAACCAATCATATCATCTCAGCCTTTGTGTGCAAACTCATCAACGTATACTAACTGATCAGGTGGTGGTGCGTATATAACGTCGTAACCTTTTTCCATACCTATTACATATAATATACTCGTATATAACGCCATCTAGTCATAGGTAAATGCACATGTATAAATGATATGCTCAAATTACACTTTAAAATAGTGTAAAACGGTCGAATCCTACAGGGAATAGGTTTGAAAATAATACTTTGATAGTGTGATTCTTAACTCAAATCATAATTCCATTCCATTAGTGAACGGGAATATGGGGGTTTGTTATGTAATAATCTAGTAAATGTAGTGGCAATGAGAATTAATTAAATTTGTAATTAATATGATTCAGTAGACCAAGGTTGTGTCCCCTTTTATGAAGTGTAATGCAAATGGGTATTAATATGATATATTTCTAATGGGAAGTTCTTGATATGCAATGATTTCTAAATGTCTACCTAATATTTTCCAATAATAGGGTAGAATCTCCTCTTTATAATTTTCCCAAATATAAAAGAGTTGGAATAAAACCAAATCACTTATTGCCAAATAAAACCAACTTATTCCTAAGTGATTCTATTAAAGAAGGTTTAAAGCCTTGAGCCATTGGTATTTACTCTTACCAAGTCTAACCCACTTTTTCAAGCTAAGAAAGAATTTATGGCATAAGTTAATGTTTGCAACCACTAACAATAAATATTAAATAAATATCAACAACCCATTATGCATATATTCAATGGCAAATACCCAAATACATAACACCCATTTAGGGTCCACAACCTTGGTATTTCAGGCTAGCTACACATATTAAATCACAAAAAGCTAGGAACAATAAGTGTCATGAATGCTTACAAAACCAAGGATTTCTTGCTCTAATGCTTCCAGAAAGGAGGAGAATATTTAATAGGGTAATGTCCCTCTAAAACTAGACAAGAATGAGCGAAAAAACCATAATAAATCTATTTATAGTGGGCCAAAAATCGGGGCAAAAAATGGAAAAAAATACCCCTTCAAGTCAACTCTGCGTTCGCATTTCAAAACCCTAGTTTCTAGGTCGTAACCGCATTACTGATATGCGGTTCGCATTGTTGCTTTGCGATTTTCATTGTTTATCTGCGATTCGCATTGTTGATATGCGACCGCAGATTGGCATCGCATTCTTGAGGCAGCACCAGGCACATGGGATTCTGCGGTTAACTCTGCGGCTCGCATGTGAGTTACGCGGTCGCATAATCGACCGCATTCTTGCTCTTGAATTTGGCTGATCTTTCTGTTGAGGTCTGCGGTCCCTTGGTGCATTATGCGATTCGCATGTTAGTTCTGCGACATCCTCTTGTTAAATATGCGATCGCACAGTGTTAATTTCTTCCCTTTTTATCTCCTTTGATCCCTTTTCCATGTTCTTGAGTGTTTAAGCCTCATGTACTGCAAAACATCATAATTCTATAAGTAAAAAAAAAGTAAATGCTCTTGAAACAAGCTATAACCTAAGCAATTTGTTATTAAATGTGCCGAAATTCTCCGGCACATCAACACCCCCAACTTGAACTCTTGCTTGTCCTCAAACAACTAGAAAGATTCTATCTTAACTTAATCATTAACTATAAGACCGGAAACAACTATGACCACTGACAGTGTTAAGTGTCAGTACTACAAGCATGCATTTCATCCAATTACCCGTTATGAATAGTTACTAATATTTACAAGGAAACTACTCAACTTGTGAACTTTGAGCCTCGAGCTATATGACAAAATGTTACTTCTCAGCTGAGTGTATTTGCAACCGACTTCAAGAACTCAACTACTATTGCACACCGCAGTACATGTGCCCTCACCACAAAGAAAGAAAGTCCTAACTCACAATATTTACTATGAAAACAAGGGACATATTTACACAGACACTCACACTCACAATGAATTTCAAGTGTTACAACACATCATCCGTAGGCTTGCCCTTATTTTAATTCATCGCCATTTTGAGAACATTCGGTTGGAGATCCCATAAGGACTTTCTGGCTTGTAATGTAGACTTACGGAAGGGTTGGATAATCATTTGGATACAAGTGACTACTCCCTCCTTGAACACTACTCACATTTTTCTCTTCCAATGCTTTTATATATAGCCTCATTGGTGTTCAGCTACCAATTGTAGAACCACCTTCCTAAATTTCTTCAGAGCTTCCATATATATATANTTTGAACAATTTTCATTTGAATCTTTTGAGGTATATGCTATATACTCAATATATAGCCTAGCCGATCTCTAATTCTTTTACCAAACCCCCAACTTAGGCTTTTTCTTGCTTCATTTTCAATATTCAAGGAGGGACGGGTTCAAAAAAGGGGATTGCTTTTCAAAATGGGGAAGGCTTGTAATGAGGTGTCCAACAAAAAGGGATAAAGGCTCAAATGGGAAACTAGTGGTATTCATGCCAACATTTGGTAGCTTGAAAGGTTTACTGGGTTTCTCAATATCACAAACAATGCCTAAGGTCATTTCTCCAACTAAATGTACTTATTATTAGCACCGAACAACCAACTGGGCAAGTTCTAGCTGATAGAAGTAAACACAAGAATTATTGATACAAACATCTAACACACATGGCACATGACTTGTTTAGTTCAATATCGTTTTAGCTCAAGAGTCAGGGCTTGCCGACTCAAAACTTTTATTATTTACATGTATAATTCTAAGTACACATAGAGTCAAAAGGCGAGCCTCAAGTTCACAGAGTTAATATAATTCTAATATATATATATATTTTTTTAAAGGGTATGGATTATTTACAGATGTACATTCTTGCGACTAGACATTACACTAAACTGGTGAACATGTTTCTTCCTAGTGCCATGGTTCTACTATTCCACCCTTGGAAAAGAACCCGGCAAAAACAAACCAAAGGGAATTCATTAATAACACTTAAGGAGAAAAACTTGACATATTAATATCACAAACGAAATATGTACACTGGTTTACTGACAACTTGGACATAGTACATAAACAAAAACAGAAACAAAACCATTCATACATACAACAAAATTACAAGTACTATATTATCCAAGTTGTCGCAAAAATACCAAGTTGTCACAAAAATACTTACAACTACCCCCCAAAAAAAGATATGCATTGTCCCCAATGCATAAGAAATGTAAAGACAGAGTTAGGGGCTCCCTGAGGCGCGCTAAGCGCTGTGGGAGTCGGTGGTATCCTCAACTGTCACATGGACAAGAGCATCTGACTGCGCAGCAGGAGGCATAGCAGCTACTGGTGGCAGAGGAACTGCTGCAGGGTCAGCGACAAGAGTGACCGGAGTCTGGAAGCTGCCGCCCTCATCTGCTGACGGCTGAACTGAGGCTGGGGTAGCAGTGTCCTCCAGAGAACAGTGAATAGCAAGCTGAATGAGCGCCTCCTTTGTCAGTTCTGCAACTGTATGGGTGACAACCCCCTTTCCCTTCTCCCGAGGACCCTGCTCCTCGTTAGACGACTCGCCCTCAGACTCTGAAGAATGTCCGGACTCCTCTCCCAAAGGTATAGCAACAGGTGCAGGAGGAGCTGAAGGTGGAGGGATAATCGGTGCGGCCTGGGCTTTCATCAGTGTTGAGAAATAAAAGCCTAGCCCCGGCTCGGAGGTACCAACTCCCTGTTTCCCTTCCTTGGGCAGGAGGGATCAAAAGTCAAACTCCAAGTGCTGCAGTCGATGGGTCTCCTTCTGTAAAGTGGACACATCGGTCCGGAGCACTGGCAAATGTCTAACCTCACCTGGTCAACCTTTTTAATGCGTGCCTCAAGCCTTTGAAGGCGACCCTCAAGGGCAGTTACTGAAGATTGAATGGGGGTGAGGGCCTGCTGGATCAGAGTAGGAAGTTCTCTTAGGAGCTTGTCTACCTTAGCATTAATATGCTGATCTAGGAGACCAAGCTGGGAGAGAACAGGAAACGGAACAGCTGAGGGGGTTCCAGCACGGGAAGTAGGTTGTGAGGCACTGGTGGATGGCTCTGCTGTAGAAGGCTGGGGCTATAAGGGTGCTGCCTCTGTAGGGGTAGGCATTGGGATGACTGAAGGAGAAGCTGCTGCCCTGGGCCCCGCATCACTGATACGGGTGATGTCAATATCCTTGTCAATCTTGGCTGCCTTGTCACATGAAGGCATAAGAGGGACTTCAGCAGCTCGGCACAGTGCGGTGATGAGGCAGGGGAAAGGAAATGAGGTCTTCTTCTGCCAAGCTCGGACCCCAATCTATTGAAAAATAATGTCAGTCACATCGACATTGATCTCGAACATAATGAAAGAAATGAGAATGGCCTTCTCAATGCTTATATGGGTTTCATTTCTGGTGGGATTCAGATGGGAGGCAACAGAAGCAAGCCAGAATATTCCTTTTCTCGAAATATCTTCTTTGTAAATCTTGTGGTTAGGATAAATCCAGGCCGGAGTACCTTTTGCAATAACAGAGGCGACCCAAGAACGCTCTCCATCTTTGTTGGCCAGTTTGGCCTCGTATTCTATCGTGCTTGGGCGCAATGTTGGAAAATACCTAGAATGGATGGTGGCCTGGTGACACTCCAGTACAACCCCCCTAACGAACATTGTCTCACTGAAAATTTTGTTCCTCTTGTGATGGGAATTTCTAGAAGCAGCATAAGAGGCATAGAACTCTCTCACCATGGTCTCGTTGTACTCCTCGAGGGGCTCAGTAAAGCAGTCCTATTTTCTTGTTCTGATGTTCTGTAGAATATGGGGATATTGCTCTTTTAGGCCGTTGAGACTGAGCCTTTTCTCGGGTAAGATCTTTATTGTGGTCAGACCCTCTCGGTACAACTCCCTAGATAGGGGCAGTGTAAAGAGGAGCTAGTAATCGTCCCCCCTGCTTCCTCCGTACCTCAGCTTCCAAGTTTACCTCCAGCTCACTATCCCTCTCATCAGACTGGGAGGGACTTTCAATAATATCCAATGGAGGTGCCTGACGTGCATGCTTGGGTGTAGGTGCATGCCTGCTTGTGGAGGCTCTTTTAGCTATTGTATGCTTACGAGGCATTGCTTTAAAGAGAAACTACGTGTGAGTGGACGGGTGGACAAAATAAAAACAAAGTACGAAAATATGAACAAAAAGGACAGAAATTTGGCCTATGCGACGAGGTATGCGATCGCATAACAACAATGCAGATCACAAGCCAGTCGTATAAGCGAACATAGTTAAACAGAGAGCACTAGTGCGGCAGCATATATGATCGCATAACCACTATGCAGTTCGCATATGCAACGCAAAAGTTGATGGAAGAAGAAAAAAAATGGAAACAAATCTACAATCGCATTACTCACCACAAAGGCGATTATGCGATCGCAGACAAGTCGCAAACTGTGAGGTGGGTTGGGGAAACATTCTGTTGAAGGGTGCGACGCATCTGTGAACCGCATTTTGACTATGCGATCGCATATGCGTCGCATATATCTTCGTTCCCAATGGGACTAGGGCAGGATTTGCGACACAGATGCGGTTCGCATCTTAGAAATGCGATCCGCAGATCCTTCAAGTACATCATTCTAGCTCTAACAATGGCTGATTTTCAAAATTAACAACCTCCCAGGCCCAATTACCAATCAACATTTCTACCCTTCCCCTTTCCCTTTACAATTTCACCACAGCACAACAACGATACTACGGAATCCATGATTTAAAACGAAATAAAACGCAAGAAGAGGGGAGAGAAGGACATACCAGAGTCGAAGATGTAGAAGACAAGTAGATCAGCAAGAGAAGGTTCCTTGCTCTTTCGATTTGTGTTTTGCCCGATCTAGGATTTTCCTTTTCGTTTTCTCTTTTCTCTTTTTTTTTTTGCGTGGCTTCCATGCACTTCAACCCTGTCTTTGCTTTTTTTTGCCTTATCTGCACTCACGCACCCGTTAAACTGCTTCGAAAGCCACATTTATAAAAATACATAAAATAAGAATATAAAAAAAATGAAGATGAAAAAGAGATAAACAGAAAATGTTACCACACATGGGTTGCCTCCCATGAAGCGCTTGATTTAACGTCGCGGCACGAAGAGGTTGGTGCTCCCTTGGAGTCATTCAATAGTTGGACAAGGACCATCCTTCAAAGTTAATTTATCTACCACATGCCTCTCAACATCGATACCGAAGTAGTGTTTGATGCGTTGGCCATTTACTTTGAACGTACGAAGTCTGTCCTCAGTTGCCAGTTCCACGGCACCAAAAGGAGAGACATTCACCACTTGGAAAGGGCCAGACCATTTAGAGTTGAGTTTTCCCGGGAAGAGTTTGAGTCGGGAATTGAATAGTAACTCCAAGTCACCCATATGAAACTCCCATTTCAGGATCTTCTTGTCATGGACCACCTTCATTCTCTCTTTATACATAGCTGCACTCTCATAAGCGTGAAAACTTTCTCCATTTCATTGAGTTGATTGAGCCTCAAATTAGCAGCTTCATTCCAGTCCAGGTTCAATTTCTTGAGTGCCCACATGGCTTTATGCTCAAGCTCCACGGGTAGATGACATTCTTTTCCAAACACTAGCCTGTATGGAGAGGTACCTATAAGAGTTTTGTATGCGGTCCGATATGCCCATAATGCATTATCCAACTTCCTTGACCAGTCGGTCCGGTTGGCATTAACTATTTTTTCTAGGATGTTCTTTATCTCTCTGTTGGAGACTTTAATTTGACCACTCGATTGGGGATGATAGGGCGTCGCCACACTTTGCTTCACACCATACTTCTCTAATAGGCCATTGAACGCCCTGTTGCAAAAATGAGAACCACCGTCATTGAGAATTGCTCTAGGAGTGCCGAACCGTGTGAATATGTTTCTTTTCAAAAACGCGGTTACACTCCTAGCTTCATTGTTTGGCAAGGAAACGACTTCAAACCACTTGGACACATAGTCCACGGCTACAAGAATGTACTTCATCCCACAAGAACTAACAAACGGCCTCATAAAATGGATGCCCCATACGTCAAAAATTTAAACCTCCAACACAAAGTTCATTGGCATTTCATGCCTCTTGGAGATTGAACCTTGTTGTTAGCATTGGTCACAAGATTTGACCATTTGATTGTCATCATGATAAAGAGTTGGTCAATAGTATCTACATTCAAGCATTTTTTGCACCGTCCGGTTCCCTCCATGATGACCCCCCGCGGGTGAGTCATGACATGCCTTTAGAATAGGCATCACTTCTTCTTCTGGGACACACCTTCTAATAATGTTGTCCGCACAGATGCGGAATAGAAATGGTTCCTCCCAATAGTAGTGACGACAATCCCTCAAAAGTTTCTTCTTCTGGTATGACTCCAGGCCATCAGGGATAAGCTCACTCACTAAATAATTTGCAATATCGACATACCAAGGAGCTAAAGAAGAAGATAATGCAAGAATATGCTCATCAGGGAAAGCATCATCAATATCTAAGTCATCTGTCGTGCGCCCCTTTTTTTCAATTCGAGAGAGATGGTCCGCAACTTTATTCTCTGTGCCCTTCCGGTCTTTGACCTCAATGTCAAATTCTTGCAATAGAAGGATCCAATGGATTAACCTTGGCTTAGCATCTTTCTTCTCCATGAGATAGCGAAGAGTAGCGTGATCTGTAAAGACTATCACCTGGGATCCCAAAAGATAGGCCCGAAATTTCTCAAAAGCATAGACAATGGCAAGGAGTTCTTGCTCTGTCACTGTGTAGTTCATTTTGTCACCGTTGAGAATTTTCCTTGCATATTAGATGGGATGAAGAACTTTGTTGTGCCTTTGACCCAAACCGCTCCAATAGCTACACCACTAGCGTCACACATAAGCTTGAATGGGAGAGACCGATTCGGTGTGACAATAATAGGGGCCGTGGTGAGCTTTTCCTTAAGCTCCTCAAATGCTTGAGGCATTCATCATTAAACAAGAACTTGGCATCTTTTTCAAGTAGTTTGCACATAGGTTTTCAATTTTTGAAAAGTCCTTGATGAAGCGCCGATAGAAGCCGGCATGACCAAGAAAGCTTCAGATGCCTTTTACAGAAATTGGAGGAGGAAGTTTGGAGATGACCTCAACCTTCGCCAGATCAACCTCAATGCCCTTTCGCGAAATTTTGTGCCCCAACACAATCCCTTCATCGACAATTAAGTGACATTTTTCCTAATTGAGCACAAGATTGGTTTCTTCACACCGTTTTAGCACTTGCCGGAGGTTTTCAAGGCAATGCTCAAAAGAATCACCAACCACCGAGAAATCATCCATAAAGACTTCCAAAAAATCCTCCACCATATCGGAGAATATGGACATCATACATCATTGAAACGTGGCCGGGGCATTGCACAACCCAAAAGGCATCCGACTAAAAGCAAAGGTGCCGTACGGGCAAGTGAAGGTTGTTTTATCTTGATCTTCCAAAGCTATGTTGATTTGGTTGTAGGCTGAATATCCATCAAGGAAGCAATATAAGGATCTTCCCACTAGCCGATCAAGCATTTGATCAATAAAAGGCATAGGGAAATGATCCTTCCAAGTAGAATTGTTAAGCTTCTGGTAGTCCATGCACACTCTCCATCCGGTGACCGTCCGCGTAGGGATAAGTTCATTCTTTTCATTGTGGATCACCGTCATGCCTCCTTTCTTAGGCACACATTGCACCGGACTGACCCACGAACTATCCGCAAAGGGGTAGACAACCCCGACGTCCAACCATTTGATTATCTCCTTCTTGACTACCTCTTGCATAAAGAGATTTAATCTTCTTTGATGCTCTATGCTTGGTTTGCTCCCTTCTTCGAATTGGATTTTGAGTTCACATATTCCGGCGGGAATTCCTCGGATGTCCGCTGTTGTCCATCCAATCACTTTTCGATGCTCCCGCAAGACATTTAGCAATGCATCAACCTGCACATCATTCAACAAAGAAGACACGATTACGGGTAAAGTATCATTAGAGCCAAGAAATTTATACCTTAAGTGTGATGGGAGTGGTTTGAGCTCAAGTTGTGGTGGCTCCATGATTGAAGGCTTTGCGGGTGGTGTCATTAGATTCTCTAGGTCAAGGGAAAGCTTCTTTGGTGCATATGTATAGGACCCACGCCCTTCCAATGCATTGACTATCTCCGCATAACCCTCAATGTTTTCATCATCAAAATTTACCAAAATTGCCGCCAATGCCTCGCCGAGGCCCTCTTCTTCCATTTTCATCACAACGGCATATTCCACCTCATCAACAAAATCAATCACCGAGATCCCCTCATATGCGCTTGGCAATTTCAACCCCTTTCTTGCTTGGAATGTAACTTCTTCATTATTTACTTGGAATTTGATTTCATGTCTTTCCGAATCCATTAATGCTTTTCCAGTTGCGAGAAATGGTCTTCCTAAAATGATAGGAATATCCATATCCACCGCACAATCCAAGATGACAAAGTCAGTCGGGAGAAGGAACTTCCCCACTTTCACTAGAATATCATCAACAATGCCCAAAGGTTTCTTTATGGTTCGATCGGCCATTTGCAAACGCATGCTAGTTGATCTTGGAAATCCCAGTCTCGCTTGCTTGTAAATAGCAAGAGGCATCAAATTTATACTAGCCCCGTTGTCATAAAGTGCTCTAGAAAAATTTCTCAATCCAATGGTGCATGGGATAGTAAAAGCTCCCGGGTCTCCCTTCTTCTCCATGGTTGATGTAGCAATTATTGAACTAACCATGTGAGTCAAATTTACCACCTCAGTCTTTGTCATTATCTTCTTTGTCATCAGCTCCTTCAAGTACTTGGCGAACCCCGGCATTTCTTGGAAAGCTTCCAAGAATGGAATGTTCACCGACAATTGCTTCAAGATTTCATAGAATTTTTCAAACTTCCCGTCATCCACTCTTCGTGAAAGCCTTTGAGGAAACGGAGGGTGGGACCTAGGAATTGGTGGAGGAGCTTCTGGGGTCACCTTCGCCTTTTCCACGGCCTTTCCTTTTCTTTCTCCTTGAACCTCATCCTCTAGGGGGTTTCCTCAACTTCCACTACTACCGACAACTCACTCCGTGTTTCCTCTCCTTGATCACTGATCTCGACATCAATTACTTTCTCACTTTCGTCTTGAATCACCTTACCACTTCTCGTTGTGATGGCCATGCAATGAGATGTCGACCCCCCTGGGCCGCTTTTTGGGCTGACCACTGTATCACTTTGTAGTATGCCTTTTAGCTTGGGAGTTTTCTCTCTTGATATATCTCTCATTTGCAATTCAAGTTTTTGAATCGAAGCGGTGTGTGAACCCACCACCTCGAACATATTCCTCATTGTTGCATCGCTTTTCTCTTGATTTTGCAGAATCCGCTCTAGCATCCCTTCCATTTTTGATTCACTTGACGACCCCTACTTGTATTTTGAAGAGTTGGGATACTGACCTCGCGGTGGTAGATAAGGGTTGGAGCTTCTATTGGGATAATTGTTGTTGTTGTTCCAAGATCCTTGGCCACCTTGATCATTGCGCCAATTTTGTTGGCCTTTCCCTTGCGGGTTTGGCCTTTAATTATTTTGTTGGCGGTAACCACCTTGAGAGTTTTGAACATAATTTTCTTCTTCCCACTCTTGATTACCCATTGATTGCATGTCTTCCACCATATGGACTTTCTTCGTTTGATTTTCCTTAAGCATCTTTGTCAGTACATCAAAATTAGTGGCAAGAACTGCAATCACTTGGTCTCTTTCTTGATTCTCCTTGATCATGTTTGCAAGAGAAGGAGTGCCATAAGAAATTCCCCCACTCGTATCTTCCGAATTCCATGCTTGATTGTGCTTAGCCATCTTGTCTAAAATTTCAGTAATCCTAGCGAATGACTTGTCCATGAAAGACCCATCCGAGGCATTCTTTGCAATTGACTGGGAGAGCAAGTCTAGACCCATGTAATATTTCTCCATCAAAATGTTTTCTGGGAACCCATGGTTCGGTGATCTCACAAGATACAGCTTGAAACGGTCCCACGCTTCATGTAAGTGCTCCCCCGACATTTGCTCGAAGAAAAATATTTTGTCTCTAAGCTCAGATATCTTGCTATCCGGGAACCACTTTGATAAAAAGGCTCGGACAAGATCAAGCCATGTAGTGATGGTGTGAGGGGGTAAATTGAGGAGCCACTTCCTTGCCTCTCCCGCTAAGGAGTACTTGAACACCCAGAACCTCAAAGAGTCATCCGACACATTGGTCTGTTTGTGCATGGCGCACACACCCAAGAAGTTCCTTAGGTGTTGCGTAGGATCATCATCAGTTGAGTTGTGAAATAATCCTTCTACCTTAAGCATCAGTATCATTCCATGGTCCACTTTAAATGTCGATGCACCAACTGCCGGTGGAAGGATGACATTGGAGTCGTCGATGTATTCCTCAATATCGGCGAAAGGATTTTTCTCTTCTCCATATAGCTCGGGCATTGTGACCTGGAACACCAATACAAAACAAGCAACTTGTGATGGAATAGACAGATATAAAGTGAAGTACACACTAACTAGTAATTTCAAAACCTTATTCCCCGGCAACGACGCCAAAATTTGATACACTCAAATTACACTTTAAAATAGTGTAAAGCGGTCGAAGTCAAATATAATAACCCAACAAGGTTGGGGTGGAATCCCATAGGGAATAGGTGTGAAAATAATACTTTGATAGTGTGATTCTTAACTCAAATCATAATTCTATTCCATTAGTGAACGGGAATATGGGGGTTTGTTGTGTAATAATCTAGTAAATGTAGTGGCAATGAGAATTAATTAAAGTTGTAATTAATAAGATTAAGTAGACAAAGTTTGTGTCCCCTTTTATGAAGTGTAATGCAAATGGGTATTAATATGATATATTTCTAATGGGAAGTTCTGGATATGCAATGATTTCTAAATGTCTACCCAATATTTTCCAATAATAGGGTAGAATCTCCTCTTTATAATTTTCCCAAATATAAAAGAGTTGTAATAAAACCAAATCACTTATTGCCAAATAAAATCAACTTATTCCTAAGTGATTCTATTAAATAAGGTTTAAAGCCTTGAGTAATTGATATTTACTCTTACCAAGTCTAATCCAATTTTCCAAGATAAGAAAGAATTTATGGCATAAGTTAATGTTTGCAACCACTAACAATAAATATGAAATGAAGAGTAAATAAATATCAACAACCCATTATGCATATATTCAATGGCAAATACCCAAATACATAACACCCATTTAGGGTCCACAACCTTAGTATTTAAGGCTAGCTACACATAATAAATGACAAAAAGCTAGGAATAATAAGTGTCATGAATGCTTACAAAACCAATGATTTCTTGCTCTTCCAGAAAGAAGGAGAATATTTAATAGGGTAATGTCCCTCTAAAAGTAGACAAGAATGACCCATAAAACTCTAATAAATCTATTTATAGTGGGCCAAAAATCGGGGCCAAAAAACGGACAAAAATACCCCTTCAAGTCAACTCTGCGTTCGCGTTTCAAAACCCTAGTTTCCAGGTCATCAGCGCATTACTGATATGCGGTTCACAGTGTTGCTTTGTGGTTAGCATTGTTGATCTGCGGTTCACATTGTTGATATGTGACCGCAGATTGGCATCACATTCTTGAGGCGGCATCAGGCACACGGGATTCTGCGGTTAACTCTGCGGCTCGCATGTGAGTTATGCGGTCGCATAATCGACCACATTCTTGCTCTTGAATTTGGCGGATCTTTCTGTTAAGGTCTGCGGTCCCTTGGTGCATTATGCGATTCACATGTTAGTTCTGCGACATCCTCTTGTCAAATATGCGATCGCATAGTGTTAATTTCTTCCCTTTTTATCTCATTTGATCTCTTTTCCACGTTCTTGAGTGTTTAAGCCTCATGTACTGCAAAACATCATAATATTATAAGTAAAAAAAGCAAATGCTCTTGAAACAAGCTATAACCTAAGCAATTTGGTATTAAATGTGCCGAAATTCTCCGGCACATTAATAAATGAATGCAATGCATAATTAAGTATGTCAATAAGATCTCTCAGAATGTCATGAGACCCATGAATAAACATTGTGATAGTAGGACACATGTCGAATCAAGAACATAGGCACACCTAGTACTTCTATGAATAGAGTAATTTCTGAAAGTTGTGGTTTGCTCGTTTTGTTTGTACCATATGGATCATGCCAAAAGGAAGGAAGGAATAACCTTAACATACCTTACTTGAAAACTTATCAACCACATTCACTTGATCTTGGAAAGAAAATTTTTTCTCCTTCTTAATTTTGAACAAGAACCAAACACTCCTTCTTAAAAAGACTAGAAAACGTTTGTGGAATACAGTAAGCAAAGTGAGAGCCTTTTCGTTTCTAGCTATGTAAATACGTCACACTTAATCATGTAGGAAGATCTCTTATAATTGTGGGTTATGGGGCCCGCTTTTGTGGCTTACTTATGACTAAAAATCTCCTAAATATGCCACCTAGCCACATAAACCAAGATTCAACATTTATAGGAATGCCACCTTTACCTCTAGTAGTGCTTAGTCACTAAATATTGTCTCCCACAACTACACATGGGATCTTTGCCCCTCCACTATTTCCTTAATTTATGACACATGGTCATCTACTAAAATTAGACACCCATTCCATAACCTCACCTAATTTGTACACGTATCCACCCCTTTATTATACCTAAACTTTATCTAGTTCTACTACTATCAATACTTATCCAATTTTCTAATTAGCTATAAAGATGACACCTCCATGATAACTTGTATTAGTAACTTGTTGCTCCTTGCTATGTAGACACGTGGTGACATCCTAGTCACCTTGTGATTGTCCATAAATATTCATCCTAAAGTACTATTATAAAAATATTTACAAAACAATTATGGTACCATATCAAAATGTATCTAACGGTATCAGGGTTGTTAAACTTATGGGGTCTTACAATAAAATTTTCACATATCCCCTATAACCTCATGAATGACCTTAATCTCTTTTAAGCTCATATGGATTACTAGGACTCATCCTAGTACTAAAGTACGAGATGTTATACTACTAACATTAAAGACTTCCTTTCCATCCTACACATGTAGTATTCTACGTGGACACCTAATGACTCATCACCAAACTTTACACGTGTAAACCATGTACTTTAAGTGCTATGACTCATATATGCACAATTACTGCCACCCTTGGCCAAATTAATACCATGTGGCAGCCTACTACAGTTCCTCTTTACATGTCATCCCTTGGTCAACCTTTCAGTACACGATGACACCATATATTCTTGCATGTATAGATATATAACACTTACTTCCACTTGTCCACATCCCACATGGCTTATGACCACATACAACTTATTCAATAGTCCTAATAAATTTCTAGTCTACACTACAATCTTCCATTTAACCAACTATACATATACTTAATTCTAGCACTCAATTCACTTAAATACTAATATACTTCACATATATTACTATCATGGTCATATGGTATACCACTAGTCCATAAATACGAGGTATTATAGCTCGGATCGTATTTCATCCCAATATATTAAACTTCGACGATACTCAATTTCTTCGATTCGTTTGCCCCCTGACCTTTATAACACTTATCACTTGTTTGAAATATCACAAATATTTATAACTCAAAAATAGTCTTGTCCTTAAACTTATGTCAACTATCTATGACAAATCCAATGTAGAAAACTAAGGGATATAACAATTTCAATGTCTGCGGATGACATAGCAGCTACCTCATAGTCCCCCAAAAGTTTGTACCAAAACAACTCTAGCAATCACCACGTCCGGAAGTACCTGGATTTGCACATAAAGTTCAGAGTGTAGTATGAGTGCAACCAACCCCATGTACCCAATAAGTAACAAACCTAACTTTGGGCTGAAAGCAGTGACGAGCTTAGTAGAAACAGTCTGAACTAATATTTACAGTCAATAACAATTCAGGAGATAAATGAAACAATATAAGTAAATAAATCAATAATATCTTGTTTAGCTCATTCACATTTCAAGAATTTAGCCATGATTTTCAATTATCACAGTTTAAGCCTAATAGGTATAAAGACATTTCATTTACCAACTAGCATGAAGAAACTACACAACTATGCTTACATATCAAATATAAATGTCAACTAATTTCATCATAGTGAAGCCCATAGTGCCTGGCTCAAGAACCTGACCATGAACACTTAGCATTGTACGGGTGCTTGGCATAAATGCCCATCACTGAAGTACATATATATAACATTGTTCATGTGCTCACTTTTGGCATGTTAGACTCCGGAGGGGCGGATCCTGTCAAAGCGCTAATCATAATCATATAGCTTAATAGTGGTCCTGGTACACGCGTCGTCCCAAATCAGCAGCACCGAGCCCAATATGAGCCTAGCATACGGGTCACCTCTAAATCAACACCAAATTGGCTCTATGGCCCTAGCTTAGTCATCAACTACTCAAGTCTTAGTTAACCACATCTCACTGTACTCATTTCAAAAATGTTACACATACGAGGCATCAACAACATATGAGGATCTCATAAGAAAGTACTGAGTCAGAGATATCATACACGGATGTAGCATCATGACTGAGAGTATGTTTACAATTTAGGCAAATAGCTCCGAAACAACAAGTATAGCCCTATCATGTCTAAAACAACTAGCACATAGCTTAGATATGATTTCTAACATGAGTCAGAACTCAACTAATCATATAGGTTTATAAAACACGTATATAATGAGGCATGATAGCAAAAACACATCCCATAATAGTCTAAAATCCAACTCAAATCATAAATACTCTAGTGCACGCACACACGCCCGCCAGCTAGCGCGTGCATCACCCTGATACATCTTATATGACATGGTTTCCATGGATATACCCTCAAATCCAAGTTTAGATATATTACTTACCTCAAAATGCTCAAAATCAATACATCAAAAAGACATTTACACGCGAATCGGCCTCCGAGCGACTTTAATCTAATCAAAGTAACTTACTATTATCAATAAAAGCCATTGAAAACAATCCCAAATGATAAAGCTAAGGTCTTGAATCATATATGCAAAGTCAACCCAACAAGTCAACCATGGGCTCACACCTCGGAACCTGGTCAAACTCACAAATTCTGAAAAACATTCAAATACGAGTCTATCCATACCAATTTCATCCAATTCCAACCATAAACTAAGTGTAAAAATAAATGGGTAATCAATATGTATCATCAAAAGTGATCATGCTTAAATTACCTCTTCAATTAGGATGAGATGCAATAAAAATATCGCCTTATACCGAGCTCCACAAATCAAAAAAAAGAGAAAAACGCTCAAACCCTCACTATTATGGAGTTTGCCAGCAAAATCGCACATGTGGTTCACTCAATGGAACCTGTGAAGCCTCACATGCGGAAAAATCCATCCGAGGTGCAGAAATTCATTCATTCCTCGACCAAGTGCACCTGCCGTTCTTCCTCCGTTCCTGTTGGGTCGTTTCAGTGATCAAACTACCGCATCTGTGATCTTAGCCCAATGCCCAACCTTCCGCTTCTACGGATCCTCCCCCCTGCATCCTGCAAGCGCTTTTGTGCACAGCTGGAAAACTATGAAGAGAATTTCCCGATACCTTAGTGGAACTGCTGATTATTCACTATGTTATAACAGAAATAATATATACTTGAGAAGATATATAGATGCTAATCTGTTCATTGACCATAATGATAGAAAATCAACATCTTGTTATGCTTTGTTACTTAATAGTGGTGCTATTTCATGAAAAAGTATGATATAAACGTGTAAAACCCTTTCGACAATGGAGGTATATCTTCAGTGCCAACACCTGTCATCCACAATGTCTAAACTCTGAGATCTGTACGCAAGGTGCGTGAGTGTAGTATGAGTACAAATCACCCCATGTACTCAAGAAGTATCATAAATAAACTCGGCGAGGTAACATAAGCAAGAATTATAAATGATACTCGTCAATCACTTATACAATTCTTAACTCCTACAGGTACAGAACAATAATATGAAAAAATCATGTAATAACAGACAAAACCACCTTCGTACACATAACTTTCTTCACTTACTCTGTTCAGTCAACAATCCAGCATATAAGGAGGATATGCAGATAAATCAGGTAAACATACAAGGAAACTGCAAGTAAAGATGAAATGATATAATCAAATATCAATTCATTGCGGCACGCAACCCGATCCAATTAGAAATCACATCACGGCTTTAAGGCCCTTATCAGAGTCTCCATATCCGAACAAACCAATGACCAGCTCTCCCAAAGCCCACATAAACCAGAAACCCTTCGATTTCTCACAATCCGCGTGTATACCATCAAGAAGGTACATGAGAGGATGACCCTAGGGGGATGGATCCATATCCACAAGATGCACAGACAACTCACGTGCTGCATGGACAACTTGCCCGCTAATAATATTAACTGTTGTCACGGCCCCAAATCCTAAGCCGGCCGTGATGGCACCTAACATGGAACTAGGCTAGCCAACAATCACATACTGGCATAATATTTTCATAATTTCCAAAACAGTTCCGATATATCACAAAATTCTTTCGTTTAACTAGTTCACCTCAACAAAAAAATGAATAAAACAGTTTATACACTACCCCAAAACCTGGAGTCAACCATCACGAGCATCTACGACTAGTACAAAATAACCCTACTATCATAATACATCAAGACTCGGAGCAAAGAACTAGTACAAAACAAGAAATGGGAATAGAGATGTTGTGGACGCTGAACAACTACCTCGAAGTCCCAACTCCGGCTCCACACGAAGGAAGGAAACTAGCGCTCGGTACCAGCACCTGTATCTGCACACATGGGTGCAGATAGTAATGTGAGTACACCAACTTAGTTGTACTGAAAATAAATCAAGTCGAAGCAGTAAGAAACACATAAGATCAAATCATTAATTCACAATAACCACAACCTTTCTTTCAAATAGTGTATACATTAAATCAACATGCTTTATAAGCCAACTTCAGTAAAATCCTTTGAAAAGTGTGTTTTCTAAAAATTTCAGAAAAATACCCAAAGAGTTTAGTGTAAAATGAAATAAATCATAAATAGCCCTCGGGCCAAAACATGTATCATAAACCCCCCCCTCGGGCAAATCATCACTCAGAATCAGTTGCTCAGCATACCTCACAATCACTCAGTATCAGCCCCTCGGTCAACCTCACTGTCACTCATGCCTCCCAATCACTCATCACTCGGCACTCGGCACTCGCACTCAGTAGGTACCTGCTCTCAATGGGGTGTGTGTACAGACTCCGAAGGGGCTCCTTCAGCCCAAGCGCTAATATCAATCCACCTCGTGGCATCTCATATCCTTACAATCAGGCCCTCAGCCTCACTCAGTCAGAAACTCTCAGTAAGCCACTCGGGCTATCAGTAAAACAGGGTACTCGACCCAAAACATCATTTTATATCTCATAAATAGTGTAAATAAGGCTGAGTTTCGAAAACAGTTAAACATAATATGGCTGAGTGTAAATCATAAGTCAACACAGTGTGGAAATAGCAGTAAAAGCCCCCAAGGGGTCTAAACAGTTCGGCGCAAGGCCCCAAACATGGCTTACAGCCCAAATATAGCAATAGTTTTAAAACACAATTTAACATATGATTTAAAGTAAATACGCAACTCAATAGTTTCCGCGGAAAGGACCAAGTCCAAATCCAAAAAATTCAGTGCAAGCCACACACTCATTATCCGGCATGTGCGCCACTCCAAAAATAGTGAGAAAATACGAATTCCAGGGTTTCATACCCTCAGGACAAGATTTACGGTCATTACTTACCTCAAACCGGCCCAAATACTAATCCGCGATGCTCTTGCCACTCGAATCGGCTCCCGACTGCTTCGAATCTAACCAAACCAGATTAATATCATCAATATACGCTAAAGGAGAAAAGGCTACTCGAAAACTATCAATTTTAACCAAAATTCCTGAAATTGGCCAAACCCAGCCCTCGGGCCCACGTCTCAAAATTCTATAAAAATTGCATCACAATAATCCTTATCCTTTCCCGAATCTATACATAAAAATTGCATCAAAATCCGACCACAATGGACCCCTAAATTCCTTAATTATAAGTCTCAATTCCCAAGCCTAAATCCCCAATTTATGCCATAAAAATTCACAAATTCCAAGCCTAATCCGTCAAATAAAAACATAGAATAAAGTTTTTAGTCCAAGAAACTTACCTCCAAAGAAGACCCTCGAAATCCTTCTTCAATTTTCTCCTAAAAGCCTCAGCCCGCATGCAAAATATGAAGAAAGTGCCATAAATTTGTGAAGGTTGGAATTTATACTAACTGTCCAGTGGTTCCGCACCTGCGACCACTTACGCGTACCTGCGGTCCCAGGTGCGCACCTGCAGAAAATGCTTAAAAGCCCAATCGCCGCACCTACGATCAAACTTCTGCATCTGCGGCTTCGCAGGTGCGGTAAAAACGTCGCACCTGCGAAACTCCTCCAACCCACCAAAAACTGCATCTGCGACGATCCGTCCGCTTCTGCCGACTCGCACCTGCGGTCCCTTATTCGTAGCTGCAGTAACACCAGCACCAACAACATCAGCTGCTATGATCCAACTTAAAATCCCCTGATGGCTATCCGAAATCAACCCGAGCCCTCTCGGGACCCCAACCAAAAATACAAACAAGTCCTATAACCTTATTCAAACTTAGTCAAGCCTTCAAAACACCCAAAACAACGCTAAAACACCAAGATCACATCGGATTCAAGCTTATGAACTTTGCGATTTCTAAATTTCGCCAATGATGCCGAAACCAACCAAAACACGTCTGAATGACCTGAAAATTAGCACACACGTCCAAAATGACGAACCTGCTCAAACTTTCAGAATTCCATTCCGACCCCGATAACCTATCTTCCACTGCTGACCGAAAATCGCCAAAAATTAACTTTCGCCAATTCAAGCCTAATTCTACATCGGACATCAAAACCACATTCCGAACACACTCCTAAGCTTCAAATCACCTACCGAAGCTATCTGATCCATAAAATCTACATTCCAAGGTCGTTTACCAATAAGTCAACTCCGAGTTGAGTTTTCCAATTATTAAGCCAGTTTAGGAGACTAAGTGTCTCAGTTCTCACAACGACAACCCCGAACCCGAAACAACCGACCCAACATATCATAATTAGGTTAACTAGCACATAATAAGGCTGAAATAGGGGAAACGGGGCTAATCTCACAGAACGACCGGCCGGCTCGTTACATCCTCCCCCTCTTAAACAAACGTTCGCCCTCGAACGGGTCTAGAAACATACCTGGAGTCTCAAATAAGTGAGAATATCTACTCCTCATCTCCTACTCGGTCTCCCATGTGGCATCCTCCATCGGCTTCCCTCTCCACTGAACCTTCACTAAAGCTATATCCTTAGACATCAGCCATCTGACCTGACGACCCAAAATAGCCACTGGCTGTACCTTATATGACATATCACCCTCGAGCTGAACCGTCCTAAAGTCCAAAACATGCGACGGGCCACCAACATACTTCCGGAGCATCCAAAACATGGAACACCGGATGAATACTCGATAAGCTGGGTGGCAAGGCAAGTCTATAAGCCTCCTCTCCAATCCTCTGCAGCACCTCAAATGGCCCAATGAACGGGGGACTCAGCTTTCCCCTGTTTTCGAACCTCGTAACACCCTTCATGGGTGACACCTTCAGCAACACCTTATCTCTTACCATGAAAGACACATCCCGGACCTTTCGGTCCGCATAAATCTTCTTCCTAGACTGCGCTGTGTGAATCCTCTCCTGAATTAACTTCACCTTACCTAACGCATCCTGAACCAAGTCTGGTGCCCAACAGCGTAGCCTCGCCCGGCTCAAACCAACCCATAGGAGACATACACCTCCTTCCGTATAAATCCTCATACGGGGCCATCTGGATACTCGACTGATAACTATTACTATATGCAAACTCCACGAGCGGCAGAAACTGGTCCCATGATTCCCTGAAATCAATGACACACACACGTAACATGTCCTCCAGAATCTGAATAGTGCGCTCCGACTGTCCGTCGGTCTGAGGATGAAGCGTTGTGCTCAACTCAACCTGAGTACCTAGCTCCCTCAGCACTACCCTCCAAAACTGATATGTGAAATGAATACCTCTGTCGAAAATGATAGAAACTGGAACCCCATGCAATCGGACAATCTCACTGATATAAATCAGCTAAACGCTCCGAAGAATAAGTATTACCAACAGGAATGAAGTGCGCGGACTTGGTCAGCCGATCCACAATAACCCATATAGAATCAAACCTCCTCAAAGTTCGTGGAAGCCCACCTACGAAGTCCATGGTGATCTGCTCCCACTTCCACTCCAGAATATCTAATATCTGAAGCAACCCACCCAGTCTCTAGTGCTCATACTTGACCTGCTGACAGTTGAGACACCGAGCCACGAGCTCAACAATATCCCTCTTCATCCCCCTCCACCAATAGTGCTGTCTCAGATCCTGATACATCTTTGGGGCACCCGGATGGATGGAATACCGTGGACTATGGGCAGCTAGAATCAAATATCGAAGCCCATCCACATCGGGCACGCAATCCGTCTCTGCATCCTCATGAACCCATCATCACTAATAACCACATACCTGGCATCACTGTGATGGATCCTGTCCTGAAAAATGAGCAAGTGAAAATCATCATACTGGCGTGCTATAATCTGATCATAAAGAGAAGACTTGGAGGCTACACAAGCCATTACCCGTGGGGGCTCCGATAGATCCAATCTCACCAACTAACCCGCTAAAGACTGAACATCAAGTGCTAAAGGTCGCTCTGTTATTGGAAGGTAGGCTAGACTTCCCAAACTCTCTACTCTGCGGCTCAGGGATCGGCCACTACATTGGCCTTCCCCGGATGATATAGAATAGTGAGGTCATAATCCTTGAGAAGCTCCAACCATCTCCTCTGACGAAAATTGAGATCCTTCTGATTAAGCAGATGCTGCAAACTACGGTGATCAGTGTAAATCTCACAATGCACTCCATACAAATAATGACGCCAAATCTTCAGGGCATGGACATGGGATGCTAGCTCAAGATCGTGCACCAGATAATTCTTCTCGTGAACCTTCAACTGTCTAGACACGTAGGCAATCACCCTACGGTCCTGCATCAATAATACCGCAATGCCAACTTTCGAGGCATCATAATAAACTGTATAAGAACCTGAACCCGTAGGCAAAACCAACACCGGAGTTGTAGTCAAAGCTGACTTGAGCTTCTGAAAGCTCTCCTCACACTCCTCAGTCCACCTGAACTGAGCACCCTTCTGGGTCAGCCTGGTCATAGGTGCTGCAATAGATGAAAATCCCTCTACAAAACGGCGATAGTACCCTGCTAAATCAAGGAAACTGCGAATCTCGGTAGCTGATAACAGTCTAGGCCAGCTCTTCACCGCCTTTATCTTGTTCGGATCAACCTGAATACCCTAACTGAACAACACGTTCCCCAAGAAAGTTACTGAATCGAGCCAGAACTCACACTTTGAAAATTTTGCATATAATCTCTTCTCCCTTAGAGTCTGAAGCACAACTCTCAAATGCTGCTCATGATCTTCCCGAGATCGGGAATACACCAAAATGTCATCAATAAACATGATGAAGAAGGAGTCAAGATAAGGCCAGAACACACCATGTATCAAGTTAATAAAGGCCGCTAAGGCATTGGTTAGACCGAATGACATAACCAGAAACTCATAATGACCATACCTAGTCCTGAAGGCAATCTTCGGGATGTCGGGCCCCCGAATCTTCAACTGATGATAGCCAGAACGCAAGTCAATCTTGGAAAATACCCTGGCACCCTGCAAATGATCAAACAAGTCATCTATACGAGGCAAGGGATACCTTTTCTTCACCGTAACCTTGTTCAGCTGCCGATAATCAATACACATACGCATAGAACCATCCTTCTTCTTCACAAACAACACCGGAGCACCCCAAGGTGACACACTACGCCGAATGAATCCCTTATCTAGGAGTTCCTGAAGCTGCTCCTTTAATTCCTTCAACTCCGCTGGTGCCATACGATAAGGTGGAATACAGATAGGCTGAGTGCCTGGCACCAGGTCAATACCAAAATCAATGTCCCTGTCAGGTGTCATGCCTGGCAGGTCTGCAAGAAACACGTCCGTAAAATCACGGACCGCAGGAACTGAATCAATAGCGGGAGTCCCACCACTGACATCCCTCACAAAAGCCAAATACGATAAACACCCCTTTTCAACCATACGCTGAGCCTTCAGGTAAGAAATCACCCTGCTAGACACATACTCAGACGAACCTCTCCACTCAACCCTTGAAAATCTTGGCATAGTTAAGGTCACAGTCTTAGCATGACAATCAAGAACAACATGACACGAAGATAGCCAATCCCTGCCCAATATCACATCAAAATCAACCATGTTATGCAATAACAGGTCCACTCGGGTCTCCAGACCCCTAATAGATATCACACACGACCGATGCACACAGTAGACAATAATAGTATCGCCCATCGGGTAGACACATGAAGCGATGCAACTAGAGACTCACGAGGCATATCCACATAATGGGCAAAATAGGGTCAAATAAATCCAAAGCATCTCGCCGACGGATTGAGACAGTACCTGTGATCACTGCATCGGAGGCCATAGCATCTGGCCTAGATGGAAATGCATAGATACGAACCTGGCCTCCACTTGCACGACCTCCCCCTCTATGGCGATCCTTACCGGTCTGACCCCCACCCCTAGCTGCCTGGGCGGGTGGTAACTAGCGCCGAAGTCGAGGGCTGGCCCCTCTGTTGAAAAGAACCACCAAAATGAAGGGGACATTGTCTCCACATATGCCCAAACTCTCCGCACTCAAAACAACTCTCTGGAGCTGGAGATGGGTACTGAAAGAAACCCCTAGCACTAGAATGGCCACTAGAAGAATCTTGTATAGAGGAACCCTGAACTGGTGGTGCTCCACCTGCACTCTGGGATGGAAAGGCACTGAATGAAGAAGAGCACAACTGAGAACTGTAGGGACCATGCCCCGAAGATGCTCCACTATAGGCTGGGCGGACTGGCTGAGGAGGCCTGAATGAACGACCTCTACCATGCTGAAACTGCCCCCTGGAAGGAGCACCACTAGAATCACCAGATCCACGAGGCCTCTTGGCCTACTTCTCCTCCCCTCCTAGCGGCGAACTGACTCAATATCTCAAGCAATATCAACAACCTGCTCGAAGGTAGCACCTGATAACCTCTCCCTAGTCATCAAAAGACGGAGCTGATAAGTGAGGCGATCCACGAACCTCCTAATCCTCTCCCTATCAGTAGGGACCAAATTGGTTGCATGACGAGCCAACTTTGAAAACCGCATCTCATACTGCATCACTGATAGCTTCCCCTGACGCAGCTGCTCAAAATGCCCGCGCTGCTTATCCCTGTGAGACTAGGGTACATACTACTCCAAGAAGATAGTGGAGAACTGCTGCCAGGTGAGTGGTGCTGCACCAACAGGGCTACGCCTCTCGAAGGACTCCCACAAAGTAAAAGCAGCTCCAGAAAACTGAAAAGTAGCAAATGATACCCTACTGGTCTCTAATATCCCAGAAGTATGAAGCATCCTCTGACACTTATCCAGAAAACCCTGGGCATCCTCGCCCTCAGAACCACTGAATGTCGAAGGCTGAAGCCTACTGAATTTCTCCAGCCTACGCTGCTCATCATCTGGCATAGCTGGAACCACGAAGTCCTGAACTGGAGCAACCGGCTGGGCTGGAACTGCCCCGGTGTCTGAAGGCCCTGAGTAACCTGCTTAGATGTCCAGGCAGCTAGAGTCTGAGTTCCTCCCCTGTTATGAGAAGTAGCAGCAGTAGAAGATACAACAGCTGCCTGGGCAAGGCTAATACACACTGTCAAGATTTGAGCCAAGGTCTCCGGAAGACCCGAAATAACAATAGGCACCGCGGGTGCCTGAGCCTGTACCACTGGAGTATCTGCGGCGGGAACCTGATTCTGAATGGTAGGTGGACCCTCTGGTGCTACGTCGGCCACTGCACGGGCTGGTCCCTTACCTCTACCACGGCCACGACCTCTCGGTGGTCTAGCTGGTGTATGGTCACCCTGATCGGTAGCGCGAGTCCTCACCATCTGTGAGAGAATGAAACAATAGAAGTTTAGATTTGCATAATCAACAAAATGGCACGACATAATTCAAGAAAATGATATTTTTACTAAGGGTTCTGCAGCCTCTTGAAGATAAGTAGAGACGTCTCCGTACCGATTCACAAGACTCTACTAAACCTACTCATGACCATTGAGTCTTATGTAACCTAGACTCTGATACCAACTTTGTCACGACCCCAAATCCTAAGCGGGCCGTGATGGCGCCTAACATGGAACTAGGCTAGCCAACAATAACACCTACAATAACATACTGACATAATATTTTCATAATTTTCAAAACGGTTCCATATATCACGAAATTCTTTCGTTTAAGCAGTTCACAACAACAAAAAAATGAATAAAACAGTTTATACACTACCCCAAAACCCAGAGTCAACCGTCATGAGCATCTACGAGTTGTACAAAATAACCCTACTGTCATAATACATCAAGACTCGGAGCGAGGAACTAAGTACAAAACAAGAAATGGGAAAAGAGATGCCGTGGAAGCTGAACAGCTACCTCGAAGTCCCCACTCCGGCTCCACACGAAGGAAGGAAACTTAGCGCTCGGTACCAGCACCTGTATATGCACACAAGGGTGCAAGGAGTAGTGTGAGTACGCCAATTCAGTAGTAATGAAAATAAATCAAGTCGAAGAAATCATAAATTCACAATAAGCACAACCTTTCTTTCCAATAGCGTATACATTAAATCAACATGCTTTAAAAGACAACTCCAAACGGCTCGAAACTAGCCAAAAGCAACTCAAAATCGTCAAATAATTCAATAGGAATCAAACCAAAATGATAAAAGTTGAATCTTTAATCAAATACTCAAAGTCAACCAAAAAATCAACCTAGGCCCGCACCCCGGAACCACCATAAAACTCACAAATTCCGACTACCCATTTGAATAAGAATTTACCCATACTAATTTCACTCAAATCCAACTCTGAATCAATGTTTAAATCTCAAATATTAACTTTAGCAATGTTTAGACAAAACCCCCAATTTTTCTTTTAGATTCGTCAATCAAATGCAAAATCAAAGATGGAATTACGTAATATAATAACATATGAGTAAAATGTATTTACCCCAATCCATGTGGTGACACTCCCCCCGAAACTCACACAAATTCGAGCTCCCAAACTTAAAATGATATCAAATGATCTCAAAGTTCGAAAATAACATCTTATATCTCTATTTCAGGTGTACCGATCGTGATCATTGGTCCATCTTCGCCATCACGAAGCACAAAACATCACTACCCACAAAGGAAACTTTGCGTTCACGACATAAACCTCACGAATGCGAAGCCCAACGATGCTAACCTTTTGGGAACACGGCATTGACCTCACGAATGCGAAGGCAATTCCAGTAGCCCCAGCTCCTCAAATATGCTCACGACATCCTCTTCGGGATCGTGAAGAGGGAAAGTTCCCAGATAAACAAACAACCCTTTGTGAATGTGTTCCCCCACCTGCAAATGCGCAAAATTAAGTTCCTCTAGTCCAACTCCTTATTCGCGGTCACGATAACTTCCGCACGAACACGATTCACTGCAGACATCAGCAGAAACTAGAATTCTACATATAAGAGAAATGATCTTAAACAACCTCGAAGCTCACCCGAGCCGCTCGGGACCCTATCCGAACATACTAACAGGTGCCTAAGCAAAAAATAGACCTACTTGAAGACAAAATCACATATCATAACAACAAAACCATGAATCTCACCACAAATCAAGCTTAATGAGCTATTTCAAAATTCCAAATTCCAAATTCCAAATTCCAAACTTGCATCAAACACGTCAAAAACAACTCGGAATCACTTCAAATTTTGCACAATAAACCAAAATTAAATAAGAAACCCATTCCAACTCCCGAAAAAACATTTCAAACCTGATAACATCAAAGTCAACTTCTGATCAAACCTGCATACTTTCCAAACCTTCAAATTCCAAACTTTCGCCAATTAGAGCTTATACATTCTAGAAACATCCAAATTGCAAATATGGGCATACGCCCAAGTCAAAAATCACCACCGAACCTAAAGGAACCATCAAAACTCTTATCTGAAGTCAAATACACAAAAGACAAACTTGGTCAACCTTTCCATTTTAAAGCTTCCTAGTTAAGAATCATTCTCCCAAATCAATCCCGAACGACTGGAAAACCAAAATTGACGATACACAAAAGTCATAATACATCAAATGAAGCTACGTGACCTCAAACCACCAAACTAAATGCAAATGCTCAAAACGACTTGTCAGATCGTTATGCTTTCCTAACAAATTTAATAATTAAACATGAAAATCAATATGATACCTAAATAAAGATATGTTCTATTTAATTTTGAATGATATAAATACAATTTAAAATTCAAAAAAACTATATAATAAGTCTTGACACATGAATACGGAAGAACAAAGAGATGATTGATGCATTTCAATAACATTTGATAAGAAAGTTAAATAACTCATTATTTAAAGAAAATAAAAATTAATGCACTCAAAGTTTTATTAAATATTACATCTCATGAGAGGATCCCAAATATTTATAGATATTTTATAAGAAAATTATATATAAACTTATAAAAGTATATATAAAAATTATATACTTATATGTCGGCTTGGTTCAGATTATCTTACTCAATACCAAACCTTATCATATTTTTTAATCCGGTTCATTTGACTTTTTGGTTTGGTGTAATTTTTTTTTTCGTTTGAACACCCCTAATGACAGTAAGCATTTATTTTCATCATCCTAACTATACTTCTTCAAGAGAAAGTCTGTCGTAAAACTGTAACGATCATACTGACCATTTTGAGTATTTGCATTCCTTTTGGTGGTTTGAGGCCTTGAGTGACTTTGTATGAGGTATTATGACTTGCATTTATAGTCGGTTTTGTTTTTCAAGTGGTTCGGGATTTATTTGTAGAATGATTCTCATTTCAGAAGTTATAAGTTGGAAGAGTTGACCAAGTTTGACTTTTATATATGAGATATCAGAGTTTTGATAGTTTCGTTACATCTGGATTGTGATTTTGGACCTGGGTGTACACCCAGATTTTAATTATGATATTTCTAGAAGGTTTTGGTTCTTCTTCGTGAAAGTTGGCAGTTTAAAGATTTCGAAAGTTTACAGATTTGACCAAGAGTTGACTTCAATATTATCACGTTTGGATTGTTGTTTCTAGAGTAAGAATATTTTCGTTAGATTCTGAGTTGTTTGGTCATTTTCGGTGTAAGTTTGGAATTTGGAAATTTTAAATAGTTTACTAAACTTGAATTGATTTGCGATTCATGGTTTTGATGCTATTATGTGTTATTTGGGGCCTCAAGTAGATATGTGCATGTTTTGAGACTTGTTGATACGTGCGGACAAAGTTCGAGGGGTTTGGGTATGTTTCGAAATGATTTCGGACCACTTTGGGTCACGATGGATATTGTTGGTTTTGGCAGGGATCTTGTGTGGTTGTGCCAACAGAACCTTGGGTGCAGGTGCGGAGCCTCAGGTGTGGTCGATGTGGCACATAATCACAATGTTGTGTTGGGATAGGAGTTCAAAGATGTAGAGTGTTTAGCGCATCTGGGGGGCGCAGAAGAGGCTCTACCACAGAAGCGATATGGGAGGCATATGACCATGCCGGACATATAAATATACTATTAGAAATTGAGTTATCTGTGAAAGACATGAGTTGTCGGTGCGGTTGATATTATTATCACATGAGTTGTTCATGAAACACGTGAATTGTCCGTGCAACACATGAGTTATCCATGAAGATTTGAGATATTGTTATTATTAGCACGTGAGTTGTCCGTGCAGAACGTGAATTTTCCATGCGCTTGATATTATTAGCACCTGATTTTTTCATGCAGCACATCAGTTGTCCGTGCAGAGTGAGTATATGAATCCATCCCTCTAGGGTCACCCTCTCATGTTCCTTCTTAATGGTGTATACGTGGATTGTGAGAAACATACGGGTTTTTGGTTGATGTGATATCAGAAAAATCTTATCAGTGATTTGTTTCGGTTACGTCATCTCTGAGGAAAGTATGACCAGTGTTTGTTTTGGTTATTGCATTTCGATTTCACTTCAAATTTCCGTGGTTGTTTACCTGATTTATCTACATATCTTCTTGATATGCTAGATTGCTGACTGAGCAGGGAACGTTAAGTTATTGTTTGCACCAAGGTGGTGTTAGTCGTGATTCCTGACTTCATCATATTATTGTTCTATACTTGTTATATTTATGAACTATACAAGTGATTAGCGAGTATCAGTTATAATTCTTGCTTCCATTACCTCTCCGTGGTTAACTATGATATTTGCTGAGTACATGGGACCGATTGTACTCATAATACACTTCTGCACCTTGCGTGCAGATCTTGAAGCTGAGTTGCTATGAATGGTGGAAGCTAGCATTGAAGACGTACCCACCTTCCGGACGTAGCTACCACTTGTCCTTGGTAGCTTTGGATTTGTAATCTGTTTATGTATATTCCAAATAGATGATGTATTTATTTTCATACCGGCTTTGTAAATCTAAGTCTCTGTGGCCCATGACTTGTACTACCAATCCTTAATATATTGTATATATATTTAGTTGTTTCACTTAATGATTTCCTTATCATTTTTATTAGAATTGTGTTGACTGATATTAGTCTTATCTAGCGGGTTGAGTTAGGTGCCATTATGACTAAGTTGATTCGGGTCATAACAAGTATGTATCAGATCTCTAGGTTCATAGGTTCTACGAGTAATTAGCAAGTGTCTAGTAGAGTCTCGCAGTTAAGTATGCTGACGTCCATACTCATCTTCAAGAGACTACAAGGCATGCGGGAAAATTTCCCATCTTTCTTTCCTTATCGTGCGACATTGATTCAACTTGAAGCGTATCTATTTGAATTTCTTCCACCCACTTGTATGTTATGTTCAACACTCAGTATCAGCTGTGCCTCGCTTGTGATGTCTTGGATGAGGTGCGAGATATTCTTTTTATGTGGTGGAGCTATACCGGTCTGGAGGACTCGAGGCCATATTTAGAACACTACTTGTGCTCGGTGAATTCAATTTTCTAGGTATGTGCTTATGCACTTATATGTATGGTAGTGTCCTTGGGAGTGCGATTAATGTCTTAGTGAGTGGTTGGATAGATATATGACGAGTGTTATGTGAATGAGGACTATGCTTAAGTGGTTTGGATGTGACGAGAAGATTTTTTCTAAGGATGCAAAAGGACTATATAATCTTGAGTTATGAGCGTGTTGATGGATCTTTCATGTTGTTCATTTGTGGGATGAAGTATATTATAATGTCTTGTTGACGAGTTCAGACATAGGAGGATTAAGTGATTGCATAGTGGTTGTGGCTATGAAAGGACATGGAGAGATTCCAGTTTGAGGCTAAGCAGGTGGGTTAACTTCCTTCATGATGTTCTGAGATTGTGTGATCCTTATAATGTTTCTGTGAAGATTTTTCTTTCAACCAAGTGGGATGTTGTAACGACCCGGCCGGTCGCTCCGATAATTTAGTCCCGCTTCCCCTGTTTCTGCTTCATTTTATGTGGTTTAGCTTCATTTATGTGTGTCGGGTCAGTTGGTTCGGGTTCAGAGTGGTCATGGTGAGCATTGAGGAAATTAGTCTCTCAAGGTAGACTAATAGTTGAGAAAGTCAACTGAGAGTTCACTTATTGGTAAACAACCTTGGAATGCGGATTTTATTGCATAAATATCTTTGTTAGGTGATTTAGGACTTGGGAGTGTGTTCGGAAAGAAGTTTGGATGTCCGATGTAGAATTAGGCTTGAATTGGCGAAAGTTAGTTTTGGTGATTTCCGGTCGGCAGTGGAAATAGGCTATCGAGGTCAGAATGGATTTCCAGAAGTTTGAGCAGGTTCTTAATTTCATTTTGGATGTGTGTGCAAAATTTCAGATCAATCGGAGGTGTTTTGGTTGGTTTCGGCGTAGTTGGTGAAATTTGGAAGTTTCAAAGTTCATAGGCTTGAATTTGATGGGATTTTAGTGTTGTTGCGTTGTTCTTGGTGTTTCGAAGGCTCGACTAAGTTTGAATGATGTTATGGGATATGTTGGTATTTTTGGTTGAGGTCCCGAGGGCCTCAGGTGTGTTTTGGGTGGTTAACGGACCAACTTTTGGCTTGAAATCTGGGCAGATTTCTGCTGGTGTGAGGTTCTGGTTTCCTTCTACGCGATCGCGTGAGGATGTTTGCGATCGCGTAGGGTAAAATAGTGAGGCAGGATTTTTATTATACGCGATCACGCGGTGGAGGTCCCGATCGCGATCGCGTGAGTATGAGGTGGTTGGTCAGTGCGATCGCGTGGTGTTGTTTGCGTTCGCGCAGAGTTAAAGGGGCGCGTGAGTGGGTTGATCCGTTGGTCTTCACAATCGCGTAGAGTTGTCTGAGATCGCATGGGTTTATGTCTTGATGAATCGCGATTGCGTGTGGATGTCTGCGATCGCGTAGGGTAATTTGATTGGGCAGCAGATTTGTTCTTCGCGATCGCGTGGGCGCTTCCGCGATTGCAGTGAAGAAGAGGTCTGGGCAGTCAGATTTAAGTTCTATTTCGGGGGTTCTTGACCATAACTTGTTTTTATATTTGAGAGCTCGGGAGAAGGACAATTTGGAAGAGCTTTTCAGTAGGGTTCTTGTGGTAAGTATTCGTCAACCATCTTTGGTTCAATTTCATGAATTTGTCTTGATTTTCACCATGCAATTTAAGGAATTAAACCCAAAATTGGGGAAGAACGGTGCATGGAAAATTTATTTTTCTTTTGAGGATTTGAGTGGGAAATTGTGGTCCGATTTTAGTGTTCTTGGTATGCATAGAATCGTGGAAGGACGAGGATTCTAATGATGTAAAAATTATCGAATTTTGAGACGTGGGTCCAGGTCTCGGGTTTGGCCGAATTTCGAGATTATTGTATAATTTGATAATTTTTGACTGGGTTGTGTTCCTTGAGTATATATTAATGATGTTGAACTGGTTTTGGCTAGATTTGGAGCAATAGGGAGCCAATTGGAGGGGAAAGACCATTGCGGACTAGTGTCGCGGCCCGGTAGAGGTAAGTAATGGTCTTAAATCTTGTCCTGAGGGTATGGAACCCCAGACTGCATTATTTTCTCACTGAATTTGGAATGGCGCACATGTCGGATGATGAATATGTGGCGCGTACTGATTTTTGGATTGGACTAGGTCCTCTCCGCGGCGACTAATGAGTTGAATATTTACTCAAAATCTTATGATAAATTATGTTCTAAAGATTTGTGAAATATTTGGGCTATAAGCCGTGGTTGGGGCCTCGTGCCGATCTGTCTAGACCCTTAGAGGGGGTTTTACTGCTGTTTTCCTCACTACCTGTTGATGATTTTACTCAGCATCATTGTGCATACTGTTTTATTTGAAACTCAACCTGATTTACACTTCCCTTGCTACTTAGACTTGATTTATTTCCATTACTACTGAGTTGGCGTACTCACATTACTCCCTGCACCTCTGTGTGCAGATTCAGAAGCAGATATCGAGCGTTAGCTTTTATATATATATCGCAGCGGAGCTGGATTTGTGGGATATAGAGGTAGTTGTTCAGCGTTCGCAGCATCTCTATTTTCCCTTCTTCTTGTATTTAGCTTTGATTCGAAGGTTTTGTATTATAATAGTTTATTTTGGCTTATTTCTCTAGATGCTCATGACATGTTGGTTCCGGGTTTTGGGGATGGAAGTACTGTATATTAGATTTCCCTATTATATCAAGAACTTCCTATATATTTTTATGAATTGCTTGAAAGTTAAATGGGATTTTCTAAAGGAAATGTGAACACGCGGTAGTCGGCTAGCCTAGTTCCACGATAGGCGCCATCACGGCCGGTTAGGATTTGGGGTCGTGACAGATGTATATGATACAATTCTATTTTTGATCGATTGAGGAAGTTCACATGATTGTCATGAGGATGGATATGAACTTAGCAGATGAATTGAGGTGTTTCACGATTAGAGCTACATGAGCCTATGAAAGATTTAGTTAAATTGTAGTGCGGGATTATGGTAGTTATGAAGTAAGGGTATTGTGGGTTATCAGTTGTTATGTTCTATGGCTTCAAGAAAAGTGAGGGAGTCTGCTATCGACTATCAGATTGAATTGTCATGTGTTATGATAGTTTTAGACTGAGGCATATTTGAGGATCAATTATGACTTGGACAAGACTGACTTCAAGGATAGTGGGGGAAAGGTAGTTGCCAGATGGATGATGTACTACACTTTATAAATATATGGAAATCTTGGAGTGCTTTGGTTTTGTTATTTGTGGGGGGATTTAGTGTTCTAGGAGAAGGGGGTCATTTCTTGAGGTGTTTGTGTGCTATTAGAGCAGAAGTCGTTTGACTAGTTTTGGTGGGCATTGGCGATTAGAGCATAGTGGATGACTCTCAGGAAAATTTTAATGAGTTGAAGATTCATATATGGCATTTGAGGATTTCCCTAATTGGTAAACAACTAAGATCTACGATATGCATTAGGCGGTGTTGGGACTTGCGGTATTTCTCTATCATCATGGATTCTATATCAGTATCATAAAGGTTAAGGAAACATCTTCGGATTCATGGAAGGTCTCTTCAGAATTGGCAGTCTGGTTGCACTACTATTGGGTGTTTAAAAGAGAATACAATGGCTTATGGACCCCAAGACAACATGGTTTCAACCTAAGATGTCTTTCTATGCCCTTTCACAGCCACAATTACTACTCAATCACTTAATCTCCTCGAGTCTGAACTCATCAACAAGATGCAAGAATCTAATTCGTTCCACAATTAAAGAACATGAAAGATCCTTCAACAAACTCATAACTCGAGACTATATTGTCACGACCCAACCTATGGGCTGCGACGGGCACCCGGTACCTTACTCAACCGTGTACCAACATAACATATCTTTCTTATCCTACTATCATGGGTAAATGGGCCAAAAGGGCCGTCATGAGATAACCGGAATAAAATATAAGTTCATACTAGACATAGGATGACCAAACATGATATAGAAACTTATACATGTGACATACGGGCCTATAAGGCTGACATGATCATTTGTAAACTCAAAACATAGGCCGACAAGGACTTACAAGTATCCATATATCTAACGTCTATCTACAAACCTCTAAGACAATATAAATGTTATATAGGTTGGTAAAGGGCCCCGCCATACCATTCAATACATGTCCTAATCATACTGACCAAATAGGCAACTCTGGAAGTGGAGTGTAGCAACACCTTCAGCTGAGCTGATAGCCTACTAGGAGGACTGTCAACATGTCTATAGGGACCTGCAGGCATGAAACGCAGCGTCCCCAGGCAAAAGGGACGTCAGTACGAATAAAGTACTTAGGATGTAAGGCATAAAATCATAAACAAGAATAGTAATGTAAAGAGAGATATAGGAGATACAACCTGTAGCATCTGAGTGATTCTAAGAGATAGTGAAATGAAATGCGCGATACATATATATACATAATATTTTAAAAACATTCGCATCTGTGGGCATTATCATTATCATATCGTACCCGACCTCAAAGAGGACTCGGTAAAAACATACCCGGCCATCATAAGGCTCGGTAGAATCGTACCCGGCCACATGGAGCTCGGTAAACCCAACTGATCTGTGGTTTCACAATAGGTGTCGTACCCGAACGACTATAGCGCGACTCAGTAGAGTAAAATAGATACTATATATAATGCATGCTGGACTCATGGAATCACGCTCTAAACCTTTTGGAGTGATGTAAGGTAGTTGCACCTTCGATTAACATTATGGACACAATACAATCAATATGAACTTCACTAGGACTCAAGGATCATACATACTTTCTTATAATAACTTCGTAAGGATAGAACAACATGGACAACCATAGTTGCTAGGAATAGATTCATTATGAAATAGCTTATCTTTTACATTCATTTCACTTTAGATCGTGCCAAACAAAATAAAAAAGTGACTTAACATACCTTTGCAATCTTCTCTCCAATCGTCAACAAAGATCAATATGATCTTCTTACATCCACAATGAGTAACCCGATTTCGTCGTCATCATATAAGCATTGTAACTCTCATATTTCAAAACCAATATTCTACAAGAAAACAGACAACACCTCCCCTGTTTTTACTACATCCCATATGTTACCAAAAGTAACCAAACAACCCAAACAACAACAATATAATTCAAAATAAGCTGTCCGATTAGTTCAAAAATCATTTTGAGCGGCAAACTCGATCGGAACCCGTATAACCCATATCACCCCTTATAGACTTATTAAATTAACTTAAAAACATCATTAATATTATAATGAAGTAATTCATCAATGATTGCATCCTTCTTTCATATATTTATAACAAAGGAAACAATCCACAACTCCAATTTTCTTCAATTTGCAACTTAATTCACTAGCTCATGTCTAGTCCAACCATTTAACTTAATAAACATCAAGATAACCTTAAGAACCTGCAAGAGCACAATACACATACCTCCTAAAATAGCTTCAAGTTTAAATCGAAGTTATATTTAGCTTACGACAGCCCTCAATGGAAATACAACATCATAGAAGTGACTTAAACTAATCCAAGTATTATCTTGTAGTTTATTATCTTAACAACTTAACCAACATACAATCAAGCTTAAGAACAATTATTAGGCTGTTATACCCACCTTAGATAGTATCAAACACTTTAAATTTCCCAAAGACAGCCCACAATTATCCTCAATGTCACCACAACACTATAGGTGTTGTATTCTCTTCTTGAATCAACTTTTGGTGTTCAAGTTGGAGTGTAAACACTTGTACTTCAGCTTGAAAATATAATACGTATGAAGGAGTGACTGATTATTACCTTAATAAAAAAGAACCAGACGATACCTGAGGTTATTTCACTTTGAATAACCCTCCAAAATAGCCACAAGATGAAGAACTATGATCTAGCAAGCACCACATGGTTTCTAGCGTTGGATTCATGTTTTTATCTTAGGTTTTCACCCTAGGATCATGGAGGAACCATTGGAGATAATTTAGGAGGGTTTAGGAACTGTTTGTGATGATAAAAATGAGTGAAAACTATTTATAATTGACTTAAATACAAGCTGGAGTTTACACCGACTTTGTGGGTCCCATGGGAGCTGCTTTGCGCAGTCTTGCGAAAATACGAATAAATATCTACTCCGATATCGTATTGATGAACGGTTAAATGAGTTAGAAACTAGACTCATAGATATTAAGTTTGGTTGGTAGATAATCCCCTAATTCCAAGTATACTTTGAGAAAATCTCAGCTGCATTTGACCTAAGTTCCATCACATTATGAATGTAACTTGTGAAGACCTTTGCCAACTTTTGTTCCACAACTTGCTAGACTTCAAAACGTGCACACGACTATCATACGACAAAATAACTCAAATCATAACCTCCTTATAATGCTAAGAACCATGGTCTCACCCAAAAGTACATGTTATAACATTCATTACTTGTCGACTTTCGACGAAACTTATTTTCTTCAATTGGTTTAGCTTCTAAGATTTCCAACCCTCTTAGTACTCGTTATTCATGATATTGAGTATTTTTAACCTCCAAGGTAACATGATTATATTACTCTATATGCTTCCAAATATAATATTATTTCTGATCTTACATCAATTGACTTACAACGTATTCTCACGAATGAAAACATGGGGTGTGACATCATTCCCCCTTTGGAACATTCATCCTCGAATGTTGAGTAATAAACTTATCCTTCTCTTAAGAAATAGCTCTTACGAATACTTTAATATTGTATTTTCCATCCAAGGGGTTGTTCGGTGAATAAATCCAATGGCTAGGGCATTTCCCCCTTTAGGCCTCTTTCTCACACCATGACTCGTGGTCGAAATTCTTCCAATCTCGTAACTGTTTCTACCTTCTTTCATACAACTTGTACCATTCTAACCTTTAATGTGCCCCAATGCGAATCTTATCTCCCTTTTCCGCTAGCTTTTAACCAATCTCTAGGCTTCACTTTGTGAACATATATGGTACTATGACAAGCTGCCCCTCTGGGAATCTATAGGTGTACTAAAGTTCTTTGCTTGGTACTTTGTTCAACTTACGACTTTTCTATATCTTGTTTCATAGCCTCAGTTATATATGTTTATGGATTTACCACAACTAGGTAGGTCATACTGCACCATAACTCTGATTTCGGTTTATTACTATCGAGGCTTTCCACCCAACTCTAGGTTACTACCTATATGTATAAATCTAAGCCATTTAATGCTTCCTTAAAACTTTTCATCTTAATAATGACAGCCTAATCTCATCTCATATTTGTAACTTTCATCCATCTATTGTTGATTCACCTTAATGTTGATCTATAATCTACCACTAATAACTTGAAACCTCTTATGTAATATATCTTCACTAGGGCTCACGTCTCATCGGGGAACATCTGAAGTGATTTTCCTGACCACTTAGGGATGATACTATACTCTAATAACTGTATTTCATAGCATCCCAATGTATTCATCCTATCGGGGGGGAGGGGGGTATTCTACTCCTGTTTCACCCATGAAATCCCTTTTTCTTTAAATCATTACTCAATTAATGGACTAAACGTCATCCTCTTATCATTTATCACAGTTACACCCTTACTTTACTACAAGGGTAGCAGTCAATCTCTTATAAATGCTCCTAATTTTAAGCTCTTTTGAGTTCACTCATGATATACTGATCTTCTTATAACTTTATGGAAACCATCATCTCTCTTGTTGTGATGAGTTTAATCCCGAGGACTTACCTATTCTTGTTACCTTCTCATTCACCTTTTCTTATCCTTACTCCTGACTAGCTAAAACCGTGTTGCTCTACCATACTTTAGCTTGTGAGCTACGCATATATATTTATACTACTCGCAATCTTCGTTTTAACATGATAGCACCATAGATTTCCTTTCATACCTTCTTAGTTGTCTTTAAATTTAAGCAATTCCTTTTCCTGGTCGTCCTGTCACTTGCTACATGGATACTTAGCTTATTTTAGTGCCCACGAATACTGGAGTTTCCCTGTACCTCATATGATCTCAATTATCAACTCTTGATTATTTTTTTTCTTCCCGTTCATTAGCTATGATAGGTGCCGCTTTCTTATGGAGTGCATACAATATTATAGTGAGACTGATGTTACAAGACCATTTCTTCTTTAGGTCGCTATGCTTATGTTGAAGCCTTCTCCCTTATTTCTTCAGCTGGTCTTTCATTGCAGTGCTTAGGGAAGACCCTCTGACTCATTTAAAGCTTCTTATTACATTGTATACCCCACAGTATTTATGATTTTCTTACTCGCATATCATTATCCTTAGTTACTTACCTTCGCGCCCTTGTGCTTGTAGGGTTGCTTCTGAATTGAAATTTTAGTTGTCTCCCTAGTGGCACTCCCTTTTATTTCTGTAACACTTATTTGGTACCTTCTACTACCCCAACTCCTATCTGAATATTTCTTGAGGATTACGATGTCGTATCTGAGAGACTGAATTTCCTATGCTAGGTTTCACTAAGTTTATCTTGCATGATCTACTGATTTGTATGTATCCTCCTATCTAGCCATAACTAGGCTCTTCCTGAATCAACTACAGACTACTCGTTGGTCCACTCTCATATCTGTATTTTATGTAATGCCTCTTAGGTTATGCCTTTTGTCTTAACTTATCTCTCGTACGGGATCCTTATGTATCAAGTGTTCATTCCCACATATTTAACAATATCATCAAGTGTGAAACCCTTATTGATTCTCCCCGGCATCATGCTTGCATAATGTTCTGGAGTCATACTATATGTGTAGGATCTGAATAAATGCAATCTCATTCCTTTCACCTTTTTTACCGCATTCTTCCTTTACCATTCGATAGTTACCTCTTCATCTTTGGCTTTTTTTTTCACATCTTCACTGACATATTACCCGTCTTGCGGTAACCCTTCTACACCAAGGATAATTGAATTTCTTACGCACAAGGGTGACACCTGGTGTAACTGGCACATTTAGTCCCTTAAGCTTAACTCTGCTCATAGTGCTTGCTTTAGGGAAGCATCTTCTTGAATAACCTTTAAAGTTTATTATTCTATTGTTCATTCTAATATTGTCGAAACACGATCTCTGAAATGATGCCGACTATTGCCAATTCCTTCGATCCCTAATTTATATTCGGTTTTTTTACTATACCATACTAATTTATATTACTCGGTGGTATAACTTTTCCTTCTGGTAATCACGATGGACTCAGCAATTGATTTATCGAAATAAGGATATGACGTTAGGGCTTATACTTTTATTGTCTTAAGGCATGTCTCCTCTTGTCTTTTACTTCAGTTGAGTATAGACTCTGTCGTCCTATCATAGTTTGATTTACCGTTATTACCCATTTATTACATCTTACTCATAATATTTCATTAACTCTTTTCATATTATCCTGCTAATATTTCTGTCTATCACCGTATTATGAAGACTTCAACATAACGTTCCTTAACTTTTAGCCCCCCCTGCTTTATCTCACTTGTTCTTTGGGACGCCCAACATTCTCTCTCTCTCTCTCTCTATTTTTTTACTAGGGGCAGGAGTCATACTAAAGTAAATATTTAACCCATCTAGGTTTCCACTGCCTATCTTCTGAAATTTCTAAATATTCTAGTATTCATATCCGACTGTATTATTCTAGAGTGCACCATCTGGCTATCTCCCAATGAGAACTATTACCATGTTCTGCACTACCCTTCAAAAGTGTTAGATAATGATAACAATCCACCCTTAATTTTGGGTTACTCTAACCCCAGTGGGATCCTAATATCCCATCATGCTCTTAAACTATATCTGTTAGCTCCTATATGCATAACTGAGATGGGTGTGGACAATTGTACATACCTCTATTATTGTTGAAGGTAACTCAGAATACTTATATTTCTCTACCTCAATTGTAAATGCTAATAATCTTTATTAACTAGGTACCTCGTACCCTTCTTCATCTTGCTTTTTTTACTTGCTCAAACTTGTATCTACCTTCCGATTATCTTATTTCTTTTTACCATATGGGTGGATAGATATTCTTGCCTTAGAGCTCCTTATCAAGAAACTACACATCTTATTACACACATAATTTGCTGAAGACCTCACATTTACTCATCATAAGGATGACGCGAAATTGAGTTCCTTTGACTCAAATCTTCCACAAACACATACAATCTCTTACCAATTGTATTTCTAGATGTAGGCATCACTGTATTATGAATAATAGAATTTAGGAGATTGATTTCTTACAACTGATCTCTACCACACAATCTAGAGTAAAAAGAAAGAGTGAGGGTCCTAAATGCCCTGTAGCCTCCTACTTATAAGTGTGGTTCACAACACACCCATAAACAAGACCTACTAGACACGACATGTAGACTCCCTAGGATAGAACTGCTCTGATACCACTTCTGTCATGACCCAACATATGGGCTGCGACAGGCACCCGGTACCTTACTCAACCGAGTACCAACGTAACATATCTTTCTTATCGTACTATGATGGGTAAATGGGCCAAAAGGGACATCATGAGATAACAAGAATAAAATATAAGTGCATACTAGACATAGGATGACCAAACATGATATAGAAACTTATACATGTGACATACAGGCCTATAAGGCTGACATGCTCATTTGTAAACTCAAAACATAGGCCGACAAGGCCATACAAGTATCCATATACCTAACATCTGTCTACAAGCCTATAAGAAAATATAAATGCCATATAGGTTGGAACAAGACCCTGCCAGACCATTCAATACATGTCCTAATCATACTGCCCAAATAGGCAACTCCGGAGCAAGTGGAGTGTAGCAACCCCTTCCGCTGAGCTGATAGCCTAATAGGAGGACTGTCAACCTATCTATAGGGACCTGCAGGCATGAAACACAGCGTTCCCATGCAAAATGGATGTCAACATGAATAAAGTACTGAGTATGTAAGGAAGAAACGCATAAATAAGAACAATAATGTAAAGAGAGATATATGAGATACAACCTGTAGCATCTGAGTGCCTCTAAGAGATAGTGACATGAGATGCATGATATATATATATATATATATATATATACATAATCTTTTAAAAACATCCGCCTCTGTGGGCATCATCATATCATACCTGGCCTCAAAGAGGACTCGGTAAAAACATACCTGGCCATCATAAGGCTCGGTAAAATCGTACCCGGCCCACGTGGAGCTCGGTAAACCCAACTAATCAGTGGTTTCACAATAGGTGTCGTACCTGCACGACTATAGCGCGACTCAGTAGAGTAAAATAGATACTACATATAATCCATGCTGGACTCATGGAATCACGCTCTAAACCTTTGTGAGTGACGTAAGGTAGTTGCACCTTCGATTATCATTATGGACATCATACCACCAATATGAACTTCACTAGGACTCAAAAAATCATACATACTTTCTTAGAATAACTTTTGTAATGATAGAACAACATGGACAACCATAATTGCTAGGAGTAGATTCATTATCAAATAGCTTATCGTTTACGTTAATTTCACTTTAGATCATGCCAAAATAAATATGGAAGTGCCTTAACATACCTTTGCAATCTTCTCTCCAATTGTCAACAAAGCTCAATATGATCTTCTTACGTCCACAATGACTAACCCGACTTCGTCGTAATCATATAAGCATTGTAACTCTCATATTTCAAAACCAATATTCTACAATAAAACGGGCATCATCTCCCCTGTTTTTACTACATCTCATATATTACCAAAAGTCACCAAACATCCCAAACAACAACAATATAATTCACAATAAGCTCTCCGATTAGTTCAATAATCATTTTAAGCAGCAAACTCGATCGAAATCCGTATAACCCATATCACCCCTTATAGACTTCTTAAATAAAATTAAAAACATAATTAATATGATAATGAATTAATTTATCAATGATTACATCCTTATACCACCATATATTTATAACAAAGGAAACAATCCACAACTCCAACTTTCTTCAATTTGCAACTTAATTCACTAGTTCATGTCTAGTCAAACCATTTAACTTAATAAACATCAAGATAACCTTAAGAACCTGAAAGAACAAAATAAACATACCTCCAACAGTAGCTTCAAGTTTAAATCCAAGTTATATTTGGCTTACAACATCCCTCAATGGCAATACAACACCATAGAACTGACTTAAGCTAATCCAAGTATTATCTTGTAGGTTATTATCCTAACAACTTAACCAACATATAAGAAAGCTTAAGCACAATTAGTAGGATGTTATACTCACCTTATACAGTATCAACCACTTGAGATTTTGGCCAAACACAGCCCACAATTATCCTCAACACCACAACACTATAGGTGTTTTATTTTTTTCTTGAATCAACTTTTGGTGTTCAAGTTGGAGTGTAAAAACTTGTAGTTCACCTTGAAAATCTAATATGTATGAAGGAGTGACTGATTATTAACTTAATCAACAAGAACCATACGAGACCTGAGGTTATTTCACTTTGAAGAACCCTCCAAAAGAGCCACAAGATGAAGAACTATGATGTAGCAAGCACCACGGGGTTGCTAGCGTTGGATTCATGTTTTTATCTTAGGTTTTAACCTTAGAATCATGGAGGAACCATTGGAGATAATTTAGGAGGGTTTAGTAACTGTTTTTGACGATAAAAATGAGTGAAAACTATTTAAAATTGACTTAAATGCAAGCTGGAGTTTACACCGACATTGTAGGTCCCATGGGAGCTACTTTGTGCAGTCTAGTGAAAACGCGAATATCTCTCTACTCCGATGTCCTATTGATAAACGGTTAAATGCGTTAGAAACTTGACTCGTAGATATTCAATTTGGTCGGTATATCATCCCTTAATTTCAAGTATATTGGGAGAAAATCTCAGCTACATTTCACCTAATTTCCAACACATTATGAATGTAACTTGTGAAGACCTTTGCCAACTTTTGTTCTACAATTTGCTTGACTTCAAAACGTAGAACACGAATATCATACGACAAAAATATCTCAAAGCATAACCTCCTTATCATGTTAATAACCATAGTCTTACCCTAAAGTACATGTTATAACATTCCTAACTTGTCGACTTTCGACGAAACTTATTTTCTTCAATTGGTTTAGCTTCTAAGATTTCCAACCCTCTTGGTACTCATTATTCATGATCTTAAGTATTTGTAACCTCCAAGGTAACATGATTATCTTACTTTATATGCTTCCAAATACAATCTTATTTCTGAGCTTACATCAGTTGACTTACAACGTATTTTCACGTACGAAAGCATGGGCTGTGACATATATGTCACATCAAGAAAGAAATCAAGCACCCAATAGTCCTTTTTACATCTCAAGAAAACTCTTCTTGTCAGTTTCAAACAATCTAAACAACAGTCACATCGTACTCATCATACAACCATCCAACCGGTCATTGAGCTACAAATTCCACTAGTAGGGACACCACCGGACATATAAGTCCAAACGCACATCCTCACACAACTGAAACTACTGAGCCTAAGATGCACTCCAAACCCGGCTTCAAGTTCTCTAGACTGGCCCAACACCAAAGAGAGATGACACATGTTGCACCTCATCCATCAAATTCCAATTTCTGTCGATGTATAGATGATACCGAGCGCTCATGCGCATATGAGTGAGTGGAAAAAATTCAAAGATATACGCTTAAAGCTGAATCAATACCGCACGATATGGAAAGAAAGATGGGAAGTTTATCCTAAATGCTCTATAGCCTCTCAGAGATAGGTATGGACGTCATCATACCGATTCGCAAGACTCTACTAGAAAATTGATCGTGACTCATAGAACCTATGAACCAGAGCTCTAATACCAACTTATCACGACCTAAAATCCAACTAGTCGTGATGGCACCTGACCCAACCCGCTAGGTAAGCAATTAGCCACAATTAAATTCAAATGAGATATACTTAGACAAATAATGATAATATAACTGAACTTTTATATAATTCCCAAGGACTGGTAGTACAAAGCATGAGCTGCTAAGATTTAGAGTTTACAAAGCCGGTATGAAATAAATACATCATCAGTTTGCAATATCCATGAACAAATTAATAATTCTAAAGCTACCAAGAAGAAGAGGAAGGTATGACTGGAACGCGGGTACATCTTCAATACCAACTCCCGCCATACACAGCATCATCAACATCCAAAATCTGCACGCAAGGTGCAGAAGTGTAGTATGAGTACAACCGACCCCATGTACTCAATAAGTAACAAACCTAACCTTAGGTTGAAAGTAGTAACGAGCTTGGACAATTGTCAGAGTCCAGCACCAACTGCCAGGAACAACCCGTAACAATATAAATAAAGCAGTACAAGTAATAACTCAAAGATATGATGCTCAGCTAGTTTAGAGTTATGGAAAATAGGCATGCTTTTCAAGTATGCCCGTAAATCCCAAATATTTCACTTAAATCACCAAGATATAAGTAAATCTGAAAGCTGTGATTTTCCCAAGAAAAAAACTTTTGACAACAGATTTGATGTTTCATTATCAGATGGCATGATGGAAAGTACATCTCTATGCCTACATGTCATGCCCCGAAAACCAAGGAGCGCGACCGGCGATCAACCGAGTAAACCCGGCTGAGCAACCCTGTTAGGTTTCATTCTACCCAAACTAATTCATGAATAAAGAGGAAATAAACTCCATTAATCATACTTTGTAAATATTTCATTTTGTTTCCATTAGCAGTGTCAACCATAATATCCGAAATATTACAATTTTTATAGATATGAAGAAAAACATATTTGCCAAATACCAATATTTCTAGTTAAATCTCAAATGTCAAACACCACCCACAGACTGTATACGGGGCCTCTAAGTACAATTGAAGAGTAATATGGAAGTGCCGACAACAAGGCTCCGGCTATACCTCAAAATACAAAGTATATGATAACCAAATGACACTGGACCCCGAAATGAAGTGGGGATCACCAAGTTAGCTGAAAGGAGCGTACCACTATCATTGATCAATGCCACCTATAGTGGAACCACCTGCATCAATTAAAGATGCAGCGCCCCCGGCAAAAGGGACGTTACTACTGTCGAGTAGTACTAGTATGTAAAGCTAAAAATCACCTTTCAAAATAGAATAGCCATACAAGAAAAAGGGAAGCCATAGAAACAACAAGTCACAATCAATAATACCTAATTGCCCAATTGAAACACAACAATATTAAAAAAATACAAAAGTAATACATATTTTTAGTTGGGATATCTTTAGTACAGATAATATCACATTTCACGATACCACTATCCACAATACTGCTTTTCACAATGCCACTATTCATAATGCCACCGTACTATTGGCACAGAGTCTGATCACGACCCGATCGGCTAGGTCATCTCACTGGAGACATTCTCTACAATCTCATTTCTCGTTTTAGTTTAGTTTCAATTTTCTGCACAATACCACCATGTGTGCCGCATGGCATCCGATCACGACCTGATCGGTTAGGCCGTCTTACTCAAGACATTTCTATTTTCCATCAGTCATCTCATTCCACATTTTCCACACATATTTCAATTTCTTCGACACTATTGGCCACAATAGTTATGTCCCACTTGGCACTTGGCCGCATTTTATAATTCGAGTTCTTTACCCATATTTCACATAGATATCAATTTCGTCAACAAGCCTTTCAATTCAAGATATTAAGTACACACAGGAGAAATTATAAATCGTGGGCATATAGAGGCTTTCACATATTTTGGCACTTTAACACATACCCCAGATCTTCAATACATATCAAGTGACAAGATAGCATAATGCGCGCATTCAAATACAGATTGCACACAAATTCTTACTACACAAGCCCGTTTGGAATATCATTTTCTCATTTCATAGGCATCACTAGACACAATTATAGACATTATCTGCACTCTATTTCCTCAGTTCATTTAATTTGTTTTCATACATCTTTATAGTTTATCATCGACTAGACACACTCAATAAACTCGCCGCAAATGAATCCCCAAACGTTATTTATCAAAATGGGGTCGAGCTATAAAAATAGAAAAATGGACCCTCCGACTCAGATATGCGGTCCCATATGCGACCGCATATTGACTATGCGGCCCACAAAGTGATCGCAAAGGTAGCCTCAGGGGCTTGAATTTTCTAACTATGTATGCGACCAATATGCAGACCGCATACCTGTTCTGCAATCGCATAATGCATCGCAGAACTTCCTTTCGCAAAAGTCCAAGGTGGATATGCGATCTCCATGCGACCCGCAAAACGATTATGCAATCGCATAATTGGGATGCATAACTGGCCTTAAATTGGATAATTTAACTGCCTCACTTTGCGACCAATATGTGGTGCGTAGAGTGATTATGCGGCCACATAATGGGTCGTACAAATGCACTCTTGTACATAACATTTTCTTTTAACTAAGAAACATACTGTTAAACCCAAAAATTCCGAACCGCAGCGAGCTTTACTATAACACCTAAATCTAACTTGGTACCACGAAATTCCGGGTTTTTAGGTAAAACCTTTTTTAAGGGACCTTACACTACATGTCCACGTGCATGCAAAATCATGAATGTCACAATGCTGTACATCATGAGGAGAAATGCATCTTAATGCCTACATGCCAAGTATGCATGCCAACTTCAATGCAATGCAGTGATATAACCATATGCATTCTCTCAGAGTATCAATTCACTCAGTCCTCCCAATCACCCACTTCTAACAATCCCTCAGTCCTTACAATCACTCAGTCCTCTGAGTATCAATTCGCTCGGCACTCACACTTGCACTCTGTAGGTACCTGCGCTCACTATTGGTAACTCAGACTCCACAGGGGTGAATCCTGCCCTAATATAAGACAATCATGGCAAGAACCAATAAATCATGTTCGATGTGCAGACCGATCCCATAAACTTACTCATAATCAAGCCCTCATCCCCACTTAGTCACCAATATCTCCAGTCTCTCGGCCTCAAAAATCTCATGCCAATTAGCCCAAACAATGATAATATAATGTGAGACAAATGATAACGAAGACTGAGATATGATATGCAATGAATGAGTGTGACTGAGTATGTAATTGCAATTTAAGCGAATAACTCAACAGCAGAAATGACCTCAGTGGGTCCCAACAGGATTAGCATATAGCCTAAATATGGTTTCTAACATGGATCGCAACTCCATTACTCTAGCACGTAGAAATTTCATGGATAGAAACAAGATTTGGTCACTATACGGTACCATAGAATCAATTTAGTCATAATTCACATGGCGCATGCGCACACGCCCGTCACCTATCATGTGCATCAGCTCAACACCAAACACATAACGCGTATATTCAGGGGTTCATACCATCAACACCAAGTTTAGAAGTGTTATTTACCTGTACAAGCCAAATCGAATACCAAGCAAGCCAAAAAATACTCTAGAAATGTCATCCCGTGAGTATCAACCTCTAAACGGGTCGAAACAAGCCAAAAGAAACTCAAATACATCAAAAAATCCCTGAGGAAACAAACCCAATCGATAAAGGTCGAACCTTTAATCAAAAGCCTGATGGCAACCCAAAAGTCAATGTGACGACCCATAGAGTCATCTTATAAATTAAGACTCCATCCCGGGCTCATTAGCCTTAAGAATATTAATTTTATTTACCTCAATTTGCATGCGCAGTCCTGGCGTGAAACCAGAAAGCTTTTATGTGAAAATATGAGAAATAGTAATTTTTCGAATTTAAAATTTGGTTTTAGTTGACTTTGTTCAACATTTTTAGTAAAGGGACCCGGATCTGTGTTCCGACGATCTCGGGAGGTCCGCTGTAAAATATGGAACCTGAGCGTATGCCAGGAACTGAATACGAGGTCCCTAGCCTAAAAAATCAATTTTTGAAAGAAATTATTTTGCTGGATGTTTAATGAAATAAAGAAATGAATTATGTTTGAAACCATTGGTATCTGGCCCGTATTTGGGTTCCGGAGCTCGATACAGGTTTTTTATGGTATTTACATCCTATCTATGAAATTTGGTAAGAATCAGAGTTGATTTTACGTGACTCGGACGTCCGGTGGAGAAATAGTGAAAGTTAAGTGTTCTTGAGAAAAATGATGAGTTTTGAGGTTGAATTCATAGTTTTAAATGTTATTTTAATGATTTGATCTCACAATCAAGTCCGTATGATATTTTTGGACTTGCGTGCATATTTGGTTTAGATCCCCATGGGCTCGGGTGAGTTTCGGGTAGGCTTCGGGATGTTTTTAAACTTGTAAAAATCTGCTGGTGCACCAGCTCTGGTGTGCCCGCACCTGCGAGCCTTTAACCGCAGGTGTGAGCGGAAGCCGCAGGTGCGACCAAGCATGGGTTCTCCCTTTTCCTCAAGTGCGGATCCTTCAGCGCAGGTGCACAACCACAGAAGTAGTAATGCAGTCGTAGGTGCGGCCCAAGCTGCCCAGCTCCTTTTCGCATAAGCAGAATTTCACCCACACGTGCGCAATCGCAGGTTCGAGGGTCGGGCAGTGAGTTCATATTAATTAGAACTCCAACCTTTTATTTCTTATTTTTCACAAGGGTAGAAGACCTAGGGAGATTTTCTCAAAGCTTTATCTTCCAAAATCATAGGTAAGTAATCATTAACTATTTTCTTTCAATTACCCAATGTTTTTCATTACTTTTCAATCCAAAATCAATAATTTTCATGGTAAAAAATGAGGGTTTGGTTAGAGTTAGGGAATTTTGTTAAAATTTAATTTTGACCTCGAATTGGGGTCGGATTTCGAAACTAATTGCATATTCGGGCTCGGGGGTGAATGGGTAAACGTAATTTTGTCCGAATCCCGAGTTTGGACCAAGTGAGCTCGGGTTTGGGTTTTAATTTTTTTTTGTGAAAACTTAGGAAAATCATCAATCTTCAGTAAAGTTACTTCCTTTAGCCTTAATTAATGACATCAAGCTGATTATGATTAGATTAGGGTGTGCTTGAGGTGCATTCGAAAGAAAAAGCGGTAATTGAGTAGTGAGTGGCCTGCGAATTTGAGGTAATTACTTGGTTTAACATTGACTTGAGGGTACAGGAATCCCCAACTTAAATTCTATGTGAATTCACATTTGTGTGGTGTATAGGGGAGGTGACAAGTAGCTTTGAACCACCAAATTGTCTGTTAGACATGATCCCTTCCCCAGTTTCCAATTATGTGCTTCCGGGCTTAATTGTTTCATGATCATTGAGGTTTATATGGCTATTTGGATTTGTAAATTGTTGTTAAGTATTGCTTCAAGTATTTTGGAAGTATTGGCTGGTCTTTTGGTTTTGTTGTGTTACATAAGGATTGAGCTGGTTGCAAGTGTTACGATATGTATATAGATTCCGGTTGGCTTCGCTATGAAACGATAATTGGTGAAGTTTATAAGTTTTACAACTTCTGTTTACAATTGTTGGTATAAAAATGTTGTAAAACGCATGTCAAGAATTGTGAAAGTTTTTATGAATAAACTGATATGATATGTTTGGTGGGAGCGGATTGCACGCCGCAACAAGGAGTGATAAGGGTGGAAAGGGGGGATCGGGTTGCACGCCACAACAGGAGAAATAAGGGTGATATATATATATATATATGGAGGAGCAATAAGGGTTGACATGTTGGAGCGGGTTGCGCACCGCAACAAGGAGCGATAAGGGTGAATATTTATGTTTTACTAATTATCGAAAATAAGGATATGGAAAAACTCCGGTTTTTATGAAAAAGGTTTTCATACTCCGATTTTTATTGTGATTTAAATTGAAACTTGGAAAGATTGAGAAGTTGGTTATAATTGATATCTGAAAAGATTTATCTGAGTTGTTTCTTTTATTTACTATTGCAAGTTACTGATTATCGAGTTTATTATTATTACTATTATTATTTCTTTCTTGCTTTATTATATATATTGTTTATAGGTTATGTAGTCAATTCCCTGCCGTAGCCTCGTCACTTCTTCATCGATGTTAGGCTCGGCACTTACTCAGTACATGGGGTCGGTTGTACTAATACTACACTCTGCACTCTTTTGTGCAGATCCAGGTACCGGCATAGTTAGGAGATTTTAGTAGCTGAGCATTTTCATTCGGAGACACGAGGTAGATCTACTAGTGTCCGCAGATTCCTGGAGTCTTCTCTTTACTTTATAGACGCTGTTTTATTTCGTTCGGAACAAACATATATACTTATTTCAGCCATTAGTTTTAGTATTCTTATTATTTCGTGAATCGTGACACCAAACCCTGGGGTAGTTTTATAGTTATATATTTAGTTCGTGGTTCTGTTTAATTTATTGATCATTATTAGTATTTCATGATGTTGTCTAGTGGAAGGTATTATATTCGTATTTATTTTGAATTGTTCTATTCTGTGTAAGTAACTTTAAAGGAAAATGGTTAGTAAATTTCTAACATTGGCTTGCCTAGCAAGTATTGTGTTAGGCGCCACACGATCCCGTGGTTTTGGGAATTTGGGTATGACAAGTTGGTATTAGAGCACTAGGTTGCATAGGTCTCACAATTCACGGATAAGCTTGATAGAGATTGAGGGATCGATACAGAGACGTCTGTACTTACCTCACAGATGCTATGAAGTTAGGAACAAATCAGTTTTTATTTATACTCTGTTTTGCGAGTCTTGGTAACTCAAATACTGATTGAACTCTTCTACTCTCTCGCAGATAGTGAGAACACATGCTTCTTCTTCTACTAACCAACAATCCGGTCTTCTAGCAACAACAACTCCTATTAGGGGCAGGGACCGAGGCAGGGGCAGGACTCAGCCCGTTTCTCATACTGCAGCCCCAGCTGCGGAGCCCCTAGATTGAGATTGATGGAGGGGCTCTAGATCAAATCGTTCAAGATGGACCAGCTCAGGTTCCACATAGGTTTATTCCTACCCTGGTACTTTAGGATGCTTTGGTCCGATTAGTGGGGCCTTATGGAGAGTGTAGCCCAGACTGGCGCACTCCTTGTTGCAGTAGCCACATCTCAAGCTGGAGGAGAGGTCCAGACTCTTGTTACCACACTTCTAATAAGACTACTCCTCAGGTTCAGACCCTAGTAGCCAATCCAGTAGGGGTAATTCAGCCGGTTACTCCAGCACCGTCCGTTAGTGGGGCAACTATGTCCACCGATGCTTTGTGGAGATTGGAAAGGTTCATCAAGTTTTTCCATGTTCACTTCAGTGGTGCTACTACAGAGGATCCTCAGGAATATCTGGACAAATGACATGAGGTTCTTCGTAATACGGGTATTTTGGAGCCCAATGGGGTCGACTTCGCTGCGTTTCAGATGACTTGTTCCGCAAAGAAATGATGGAGGGATTATTTTTTTACTAGACCAGTTGGGTCGCCTGCTCTGACTTGGGATTATTTTTCTCACCTATTTCTGGAGAAATTTTTTCCTATCACTACCATAGAAGAGAAACGTCGTCAATTTGAGCGTCTTCAGCAACGCAGCATGACAATTACTCAATATGAGAATCATTTTGTGGATTTGACTAGGCATGCTAGTCTTTTGTTGCCTACTGAGAGAGAGGGTTAGGATATTTATTGAATGCCTTGCCCAGCCCATCAGGTTGTAGATGGCTAAGGAGAAGGGATTGAGATTTAATTTCAGGGTGCGGGCAATGTGGCCAGGAGAGTTGAGATGATTCTAGGTATGGAAGGCCAGGGGTGAGACAAGAGACCTCGCCATTCTGGTAGATTCATCGGTGCCTCGTCTGGAGGCGGAGATACTCAGGGTAGAGGCCATCCTTCCAGGACATTTAATTCAGTACTTCAGACGTCCCATGGTGTTGTAGGTGGTCGTGGCTCGTACTTTCATTATTTTGATCAGTTAGTTCCTATCAGAGCACACCCTCTTAAGAATTATTATCGCGGTCAGCCGGTTCATCAGGGTCATTCTGAGTATCAGGATGGGTGTTATGAGTGTGGTGAGTATGGGCACATTCAGAGATCTTGTCATAAATTTTTGGGTAGTCAGCCTTAGTGCCCGAATTCTCGTGGTTTAGTTCCTGCACCACCTGCAGCACCACCTGCCCATCCAGCCAGGGGTTCAGGTAGTTAGAGGTAGAGTTCATAATGTAAGAGGTGGAGGTCAGCATGCTAGAGGTGGAGGCCAGCCCGCTAGAGGTGGCGACTAGCCCGTTAGAGGTGGAGGACCACCTGTCAGGGGTCCTCCTGGTGACGCAGTTCAGGGTGGAGTCCTCCGATCCAGTTATCACAGGTAAGATTTCAATATGTAATAAAGATGCTTAAGTTTTGTTTGATCCGGGGTCTAATTATTCTTATGTGTCATCCTATTTTGCCTCGTATTTGGTTGTGCCCCGCGATTCATTCAGTGTCCCTGTTTATGTGTCTACGCCGGTGGGGATGCTATTGTTGTAGACTGTGTATATCGTCTACGCGTAGTCATTATTTAGGGTCTTGAAACTAGTGTAGACCTTCTGCTTCTTAAAATGGTCGATTTTGATGTCATTTTGGGCATGGATTGGTTGTCACCTTATTATGCCATCCTGGACTGTCATGCCGAGATAGTTACTATAGCTTTGCTAGGATTTCCTCGGTTAGAATGGAAAGGGACTAGTAGTCATTCTCCCAGCAGAGTGATTTCTTATGCAAAGGCTCGTCGCATGGGTGAGAAAGGATGTTTGGCTTATTTGACTCATATCTGTGACTCTGATGCCGAGATTTATTCAATAGAGTCAGTTCCTATTGTTCGGGAGTTTCCCAAAGTGTTTCCTGCAGACCTACTGGGGATGCCACCAGACATTGATATCAATTTTTGTATTGATGTTTCCCCGGGCACTCATCCCATTTCTATTCCTCCATACCGGATGAACCCACTAGAATTGAAGAATTGAATGAAAAGTTGCAAGACCATCTTGATAAAGGTTTCGTCAAGTGTCATGCCCCAAAATCGAGGGACAAGATCGGCACCTAACCGGGTGAACCCAGTCAAGCGAACGTGGATTGCCTTTCCTACCTAACTCGTTTCCCCCGTATATACAATGCACCATACTCCATATTAAATAACCACTTAGGATTTAAGCATGGGTTTACAAACTTAAGTTCATTTCTCTTTTAGCATTTCAACAATTAATTCCCAAAACATACACAATACATACATAACTTTCCAATACGGACCACGATTCTGAATATGTACAGTTACTACCCAAAATACATATATATGCCCACATCATGTCTACTGAGACTCTATGAATACTAGGAGTTTATACAATACTTGCCGGCAACAAGGCCCCGACTGTACCTTACAATACAGAACAAACTCAAAAGAGATGGCATGAATTACACATGGCCCTGGGAGGAAGTGGGGCTCACCAGTACTTGTTGAAAGATGACGAGGAGGCACCACTAACGGCGAGCTGAGCTACCTGCTATTGACCCACCTACATCCATATAAAAGATGTAGCGCCCCCGATAAAATGGACGTTAGTACTGTGGAATAGTACTAGTATGTATAAGCAAACTTTACTCAAATTAAAATCAAAAGATGCACAAATAGAAAGCAGTTAAAGGAACCAAGACATAGTGCAGGTGATATAGAAAACAAGTACAATTTAGATCCTCACAGATTCTCATTTCATCACAATCACATTTCTGCTTTATTACATTCTGTTGCGGCGTGCAACCCGATCTCACTATACCGTTTAAGCTCCACCCTTGTTACCTCTCCACCCTTATTACTACGTCTTGCAGCGTGCAAACTGATCCCACCATACATTTCTGTTGTGACGTGCAACCCGATCCCACCGTACAATTTGCACTCCATCCTTGTTACCTCTCCACCCTTATTACTTCTTGTTGTGGCGTGCAACCCGATCCCACCGGACCATCACATTTCATGGCAAACAATAACAGCCCACAATTCAATCACATGGTTTCATATCATCAAGAGTACAATTTCATAACACCCAACAAATCATGTGTTCACAATAGTCTTTATCATCCATTAATTCAACCAAACAAGAATGTAAATTGATTACAACCAACAATCCATATGAAGTTAAGCCACGGTAAACCTTGCCAATAATGAGTCATATACGATATCCATGGTCATTTAGTTCAATTCGCAATTCCCTTTCATCACTTGTTACATAGCCCTTATCACTTAGATACATTTACACATTTGAGTTTGTTATCATTCTTTCGTACCAACATAATCAAGCATTTAACGAACCTTGCACATGATAGAGTAATCACATAGAAATCACCCTTCACGATTTCAATTATCATGATAGTCAACTAAGAAAAATCAGAGAATGAAATATCACACCTCAACACAACCGGGCAATCAATTTACATATACTCAGCAAGAAACTCGTACCGAATGTTGGACACCAACAAGGTGACTCTACTAAGATTAAAGTTAACCATACATACCTCGAGTCGTCCCCTTTTTAATTTCTATCACAATTCACCGGACCATCTAGCACCGTCAATCTATTCCACAATGTTACATATTTCACTTAGAATTAGGAATCTTGTACTCAATTGAGCATTTTATCAAACACTATGTGACCCTTTTGACTACTAACCCCCTTTTGAGAATGATTACCCAAACTTATTTTTCCCTTTACTAGATTACGGGGTTTAACTCACATGCATGCAAGAGTTAACTTTTTATTTTCAAGAACCAACCTATGCGTGTTTTATTCTTGCACAAAATCTGAGAAATTGGGGAAATAGGGTGAAGACTTACCTCTTTGAGTGTAGAGGTTGACAATAACTTGATAATTTCCGGGCTTGAGTGATTTTGAAAAAATAAAATTGAATGATGTTGAAACCTTCTCTCTCAAGAACTCTCTTCTTCTCTCTCTATTTTTGGTAAAAAAATCATTAAAAATGAAGGGAAGGGGTGTTTTATAAAACAGGGGGTCGGGTCTTAAATTTAGAAAATAGGAGCCCCGACACAGAGATGCGGTCAGGAATGCGATCGCATTCCTACTATGCGATTGGCATTCCTGTCGCATAGTTGGCCTTCAAATAGGCCAAAATGGGAACCACACTGCCCAGGTATGCGACCATTATGCGGTCCGCATACCTGTTATGCGATCGCATAACCTCCCTCGCAAAAACCATGGGGGAAGAATGCGATAACTATGCGGTCCGCATTTGTGAAATGCGATCGCATTCTAGGCCGCATAACTGTCCTCCAAATGGACAGGAAACTGTCCAGGTATGCAACTACTATGCGGTACGCATACCTGTTATGCGATCACATAGTGCGTCGCATAACACACAATTTCTGTGAAATTTAATCTTTCAAGTTCTGGGATACTTTTTTTACTCAAAATAGGACCTTTTTAAGAATTTCTACAGTTATAACAGCACAGGGACCTATTCGGTAATTATTTTAGACATAGAAATTTTACGGGTCTTTACATCCTCCCCCACTTAAAATCATTCGTCCTCGAATGAGGATCGGGAAATCATTTGGTTTTAAAAACACAATATGCCAACCCCCAATTTTTACTAACTCCGCTATTTTCTTAATATTTCGCTAGAGTTTCCTCTGTAATTAGGCTTATCTACCTGTCAGAGAGCCCCCGAAACAGATGTTCCTAACCAATTCCACACATAACTAGTTATTTCATGGCCTTGCACATAATTTGGTCACCTCGACAAGTCCCATATAATTCAATTACTTCAACATGCCATATACACTTTAATTAATCCTTACCAATCTACACTTCAATTAATCATTACCAATCTACACTTTAATTAATCATTTAGCCATCACATGAGTTTCACATAATTTCATTTACTCCAAGGGGTTGCACATTACTCAAATAGTCATAACATACATAATTATGTCACAACTTGAGAAGTTACAATAGTAGAGGAATTAGGGGAAAATGGGGTGCTTTTGCACAAAACTGAACGTAACATATAATTGCTTAGTGATGACAATTCGCACGATCACTACTAGACTTATTCAAAAAATGGGGATATTTTTCTCTCATTTCATTTTCCGCTTTCCACGTGGCTTCCTCAACTTGCTGACTTCGCCACAACACTTTAACTGAAGAAATTTTCTTGTTCCACAATCTACGAACTTGTCTATCAAGAATAGCTACCGGAACCTATTCATATGATAATTCGTCATTAACCTCAATAGTCTCAACTGGCACGATAGCTGATGGATCTTCAACCACTTTCTTCAACATAGACACATGGAACACCGGGTGCACTAATGAAATTTCAGGGGGCAATTCTAGACTATAAGCCACATTTCCTATCCTTTGAGAAATCCGATACGTCCCCACATACCTAGGGCTTAATTTTCCTTTCTTCCCAATCGCATTACTCCCTTCATGGGAGACACCTTCAAGAATACCCAATCATCTACTTGAAACTCCAAATCTCTACGACGAACGTCCGCATAGGATTTCTGACGACTCTGAGCCGTTTTCATCCTCTCATTAATGACTTTAAGTTTTTCCATAGCTTGGTGCACAAGATCCGGTCCTAGCAGTTCCGCCTCGCCAACCTCGAACCATCCAATCGGAGACATACACCTCCTTCCATACAATGCCTCAAATGGGGCAATCTGAATACTAGCAGGAAAACTGTTATTATAAGAAAATTCTCTAAGCGGCAAGTGTTCATCCCAGCTAACCTTGAAATCTAATACTCAAGCCCCAACATATCTTCAAGCGTCTAAATAGTGCTGAGATTTACCCGAGTACCCAAACCTTGCCGAATATTTTTCCAAAAGTTAGCTGTGAACTGGGCCCCTCAATCCGAGACAATAGAAACTGGAGTACCATGGAGCCTGACTATTTCTTTGATATACAACTGAGCATATTGTTCGGCAGTATCGGGGGACTTGACTGGCAAGAAATGCGCAGATTTCGTGAGTCGATCCACTATCACCCAAATCGAGTCGAACCTACGTGGAGTGCGAGGTAACCCTACCACAAAGTCCATATTGATCATCTCCCATTTATACATCGGTATTTCCATAAGTTGCGTCAATCCACCAGCCTTCTGATGCTCGGCCTTCACTTGCTGACAAGTCGGACAACTAGCCACAAAGTCCGCCACACCCCTCTTCATACCATTCCACCGATAAATCTCTTTGATATCATGATACATCTTCGTAGAACCTGGGTGTATTGAATACCTGGAGTTGTGAGCCTCTGCCATTACCCTTTCCCGGAGATCATCCACATCTGGAAAACATAGCCTCTCTTGACACCACACGACACCGTCATTATTGCCGAGTGAGTATGTTGAAGTCTTGTGATTCAAAATTGCTTCCCTGAATTGTGCTAAAACCGGATCCCTGAATTGCTTTCCCTTGACTTCTGCTACAAGCGAAGATTCTGCTCCATTATTCACCCTGACATCCCCTTCGTCTGAGGTCAAAAGACAGAACCCCAAACTAGCCAACTGATGAAATTCTCGAGCCAAAAGCCTCTGACCGGCTTCCAAATGTGCCAAACTACCCATGGATTTCCGACTAAGAGCATCGGCTACCACATTCTCCTTACCTGGATGGTACAGAATATTCATATCACATTCCTTGAGCAACTCTAACCACCTCTGGTGCCTTAAGTTCAACTCCTTCTGCTCGAATAAATACTGAAGACTCTTGTGGTCTGTGAACACGTCCACATGGACCCCATAAAGATAATGGCGCCATATTTTTAATGCAAACACAACCGCCGCGAGATCCAAATCATGCGTCGGATAATTCTTCTCGTGATTCTTGAGCTGCCTTGAAGTATACGCTATAACTTTACCACATTGCATCAACACACACCCCAAAGAAACCTTCGATGCATCACAATAAACCACAAATCCCTCTGAACCATCTGGCAAGGTCAACACTGGTGCCGAATTCAATCTCGACTTTAATTCCTGAAAACTCTTTTCACATGCATTGGACAACTGAAACTTAATTGCTTTTTGCGTCAGCTTAGTCAATGGAGAGGTGAGAGTAGAGAATCCCTCCACGAATCTCCGATAATACCCAGCTAGACCCAAGAAACTGCGAACCTTTGTCGGGGTCGTTGGCCTAGGCCAATCCTTTACCGGTGCAATCTTTTGGGGATCAACCCGAATCCCCTCCCTGGAATAACATGGCCCAAAAAGGTGACTGATTCTAGCCAAAACTCATATTTTCAAAACTTTGCATACAATTATTGCTGATGAAGAGTCTGCAGAACTGCCCTGAGGTGATTAGCATGATCCTCCTGACTCCGCGAGTAAACAAGAATATCGTCAATGAAGACAATCACAAAGGAGTCGAGAAACGATTTGAAAACCTGATTCATAAGATCCATAAAGGCTGTTGGGGCGTTGGTTAGCCCAAAAGACATTACCAGAAATTCAAAGTGCCCATAACGAGTCCTAAAGGTAGTCTTAGGAATATCCTGTTCCCTAATCTTTAACTGGTGATACCCGGACCGTAAATCAATCTTTGAGAAGAACTTAGGACCTTGCAACTGGTTGAACAAATCATCTATCCGAGGCAATGGATACTTATTCTTGGTGGTGACCTTGTTCAGCTACCGATAATCAATACACATCCGAAGCGATCCGTCTTTCTTTCTGACAAAAAGAACTGGTGCGGCCCCAAGACGACACACTTGGCCGAATGAAACCTTTTTCTAATAGATCTTTCAATTGTTCGTTTAGCTCTCTCAATTCTGCTGGCGCCATTCAGTAAGGTGGATTAGATATTGGCTACGTATCTGGCAATAAATTAATCCCAAAATCGATCTCTTTATCTGGTGGAGTCCCAGGAAGCTCGTCCGCAAATACTTTAAGAAATTCATTCACAAGAGGCACAAAATCGGGAGCAGGCACCTCTGAAGTGGTGTCCGCAACCCGAACCAAATTATAGATGCACCCTTTCTCGATCATTTTTAGGCCTTAAGGTAGGAAATGAGTCTACCTCTTGGCACAACATTATTTCCCTCCGACTCGATAACTGATTCATTAGGAAACTCAAGCCTCATAATCCAGGTTTGGCAGTCGATTTTAGCAATGCACTAATAGAGCCAATCCATCACCATAATTACATCAAAATCTACCATTTCTTACTCAATAAGATCGGCCGTGGTATCCCGACCACGCACCGTGACAACAAAATTTCTATAGACTCGCACGGCCGCAATGGAATCACCAACCGTAGTCGACACAGAGAACGGCTCGTGAAGCTGTTCGGGTTCTATCCCAAAACTTGAAGTAATAAATGGAGTAACATATGACAAATAAGACTCGGGATCAATAAGAGCATAAACATCATGAGACTGAACAGTCAGAATACCTATGACAACATCCGGAGAAGCCTCGGCGCTCTGGCAACCACTCAAAGCATAAAATTGGCTGGGTCCCTCTTGACCCCCGCTCTACCCCCATATTCTCCGCGCCCTGCTGGTGTTGGAGGGCGTGCTGAGGACGTAGCGGGTGATGAACTGGAGGGCTGAGCAGTACCCCTACTTGTGCCCCGACTGGGCGCATGACAATATTGCTGAACATGGCCCCTCACTCCGTATCTATAGCATACCGGAATATCCAAGTAACAAGGATCAGTATGAAATCTCCCACACTTAGGGCATGGGTCCCTCCGCTACTGCTGGAAGCTCCCATCTGAACAACCCGACTGATGGAACCTCCTACTATCTGAACCGGGTCCAAAACGACCTCCCTGCTGATAACTGTGCCCTAATAGTTGCGCACTGGCTGAGGACTGAGCATATGACTGAGATGTCCCTAATGATCCTCTCCCAAGGGATGATCTCACACCTCCAATTGAGCTCCCATGGTTGCCCGCTGACCGGGACCTACTACTGCTCTCTCTCTCCATCCTTATTTCAATACCGAGCCTCTGTAGCCTGGGCGAATCCCACTATCTTCCCATAATTCATATCCAAATGCAATGCAACTATAGCAGCTTCATTAACAACAAAGGGACCAAGGCCCTGAACAAATCATCAAACTCTGGCCTCCATAGTCGGCATCATGTGAACAACATATTTGGAAAAGCGAACAAACTCCATATGATACTCCCACACACTCATGTTGCCCTGCTTAAGGACCTCGAACTCCGCAGCACGGGCCGCCATAGTCTCGGTAGGCAAGAAATAATCCACGAAGGCATCAACAAACTCATCCCACTTTGCCGGAGGGCTCCCCTCTCCACGGGAACTCTCCCACATTTCAAACCACGAATATGTTGTTCCTTTAAGACGATAGGAAACCAACTCAACCCCCTATGTCTCAGTAGCCCTCATAACTCGGAGGGTCTTGTACATCTCATCAATAAACTCCTGAGGGTCGGCCTCTGGGTCGGTGCCTGTAAGCTCTGGAGGGGCTAACCATAAAAACTGGTTGACCCTGGAACCTGAAGAATCCCCTTGCTCGCTAGAGGGTGCAGGGGAAGCATGTGATCTTTGGGCCTAGGAGGCCACTAAATGGGTCAACATCTGAATAGTCCCCTGAGGTCCCCATCATAAATACCGGGACCGGAGGCTGGGGCTGAAGAAGGATCAGGAACATCAGCGGGAGGGACTGTAGCACCCTTTTCTGTAGGAAGAGTATGAATATCCTGGACTGGGATGGAAGATTCAGGCAGATTCAGGGTCGGGGAATCATTCTCACCTGCACCACCAGATAAAGAATTCACGGCCACTCCTCGGGTGGCATTGGCCTCTAGGCCAAGTCGAGCTCCCTTCTTGGGTGCCATTTACTGAAAATCAGAAAGATGCATGAGTTAGGTATAGACAACCTCACCTCCCACCACATCGCACGGTATAGAATATCAATAAAAGGGTACTTTCCTAAATGTCCATGCAACCCCCTAGTTATAGATGTGGTCGACAACACACCGATAAGAAGGGCTCTACTAGACACGGCTCTGAGACATCCTAGAACACTTTTAAAACCTTAGGCTCTGCTACCAAGTTTTTCACGCCCCAAAACTGAGGGATGAGACCGGCACCTAACCGGGTGAACCCGGTCAAGCAAACCTGGATTGCCTTTCCTACCCAACGCGTTTCCCCGTATATACAATGCATCATATTGCATATGAAATAATAACTTAGGAATTAAGCGTGGGTTTACAAACTTAAGTTCGTTTCTCTTTTAGCATTTCAACACTTGATTCCCAAAACATACACAAGACATACATAACTTTCCAATACGGACCACCATTCGGAATACGTACAGTTACTACTCAAAATATATATATACACCCATATCATGTCTACGGAGCCTCTAAGAATACTAGGAGTTTATACAATACTTGCCGGTAACAAGGCTCCGGCTATACCTTACAATACATAACAAACTTAAAAGAGATGGCATGAATTACAGATGTGGGGCTTACCACTACTTGCTAAAAGACGAGGAGGAGGCACCACTAACAGCGAGCTGAGCTACCTGCTATGGACCCACCTACATCCATATAAAAGATGTAGCGCCCCTGGCAAAAGGAACATTAGTACTGTGGAATAGTACTAGTATGTATGAGCAAACTTTACTCAAAGTAAAATCAAGAGATGCACAGATAGAAAGCAGTTAAAGGAACCAACACATAGTGCACAGTGATACAAAAAACAAGTACAATTTAGAGCCTCACATATTCTCATTTCATCACAATCACATTTCCGCTTTATTACATTCTGTTGCGGCGTGCAACTCGATCCTACTGTACCATTTACGCTCCACCCTTATTACTACGTGTTACGGCGTGCAACCCGATCCCGCCTTACATTTCTGTTGTGGCGTGCAACCCGATGCCACTGTACAGTTTGCACTCCACCCTTATTACCTATCCACCCTTATTACTTCTTGTTGTGGTGCGCAACCCGATCCCACCGGACCATCACGTTTCATGGAAAACAATAACAACCCACAATTCAATCACAGGATTTCATATCATCAAGAGTACAATTTAATAACACCCAACAAATCATGTGTTCACAATAGTCTTTATCATCCATTAATTGAACCACAAAGATGCTCATAAACAAGAATGTAAATTCATTACAACCAACAATCCATATGAAGTTAAGCCACGGTGAACCTTGCCAACAATGAGTCATATATGATATTTCCATGGTCATTTAGTTCAATTCGCAATTCCCTTTCATTACTTGTTACATAGCCCTTATAACTTATATACATTTACACATTTGAGTTTGTTATCATTCTTTAATACCAACATACTCAAGCATTTAATGAACCTTGCACATGATAGAGTAATCACATAGAAATCACCCTTCACGATTTCAATTATCACAATAGTCAATTAAGAAAAATCAGAGAATGAAATCTCACACCTCAACACAGTCGGGTAATCAATTCACATATACTCAGTAAGAAACTCATACCGAATGTTTGGACACCAACAAGATGACTCTACGAAGATTAAAGTTATCCATACATAACTCGAGTCGTCCCCTTTTTAATTTCTATCACAATTCACTGGAACGTCTAGCACCGTCAATATATTCCACAATGTGACATATTTAACTTAGAATTAGGAATCATGTACTCAATTGAGAATTTTATCAAACACTATGTGACCCCTTAGACTACTAACTCCCTTTTGAGAATGATTACCCAAACTTATTTTTCCCTTTAATAGATTACGAGGTTTAACTCCCATGCATGCAAGATTCACTTTTTATTTTCAAGAACCAACCTATGTGTGTTTTATACTTGCACAAAATTTGTGAAATTGGGGAAATAGGGTGAAGACTTACTTCTTTGAGTGAAGAAGATGACAATAACTTGATAGTTACCGGGCTTGAGTGATATTGGAAAAATCAAATTGAATGATGTTGAAACCTTCTCTCTAAAGAAATCTCTTCTTCTATCTCTATTTTTGGTCAGAAAATCGCTAAAAGTAAAGGGAAGGGGTGTTTTATAAAATAGGGGGTCGGGTCTTAAGTTTAGAAAATAGGAGCCACGACACAGAGATACGGTCAGGAATGCGATCGCATTCCTGCTATGTGGTTCGCATTCCTGTCGCATAGCTGGCCTTCAAATGGGCCAAAATGGGAACCACACTGCCCAGGTGCGCGAACACTATGCGGTCTGCATTCCTGTTATGCGATCACAAAGTGCGTCACATAACCTCCCTCGCAAAAACCATTGGGCAAGAATGCTAAAACTATGCGGCCCGCATTCATGAAATGCGATCACATTCTAGGCCATATAGTTGTCCTCAAAATGGAAAGGAATTTGTCCAGGTATGCGACCACTATGCGGTCCGCATACCTGTTATGCGATCGTAGAGTGCATCGCATAACATGCAATTTTTGGAAAATTTAATCTTTCAAGTTCTGGGATACTTTTTTTACTCAAAATAGGACCGTTTTAAGAATTTCTACAGTTATAACAGCATAGGGACCTATTCGGGCATTATTTAGACATAGAAATTTTAATGGTCTTTACATCAGGCCTAGTGTCTCGCCTTGGGGTGCACCGGTTTTGTTTGTAAAGAAGAAGGATTGATCGATGAGAATGTGTATGGATTACCGACAGTTGAATAAAGTTACTATTTCAAGAATAAGTATCCATTACCGAGAATTGATGATCTATTTGATCAGCTTCAGGGTGCTAGTGTGTTTTCAAAAATTGATCTGAGTTCGGGCTACCATCAGTTGAAGATTAGGGCGTCCGATGTTCCTAAAACAGCTTTTCGGACAAGCTATGGGCGCTATGAATTTTCCGTGATGTCTTTTAGCTTGACTAATGCCCCGGCAGCCTTTATGGATTTGATGAATCGATTTTTCAAGACTTATCTGGACTTCTTCATAATTGTTTTCATTGATGATATTCTTATATACTCCTGTAGTTGGGAGGAACATGAATAACACCTCCGTATAGCACTCTGGACTTTGAGGGATAATTAGTTGTATGCAAAATTTTCAAAGTGTGAGTTCTGGTTATACTTAGTAGCCTTCTTGGGTCATATCGTATCAGCAAAGGATATTCAGGTAGATTCTAAGAGGATAGAGGCAGTCAAGAACTGGCGTAGACCCACTTCAGCCACGGAAATCAGGAGCTTCTTGGGTTTGGCGGGATACTACCATCGTTTTATGGAGGGGTTCTCGTCTATAGCAATCCCAATGACGAGACTAACTCAGAAGGGTGCCCCATTTAAATGGTCGGATAAGTGTGAGGCGAGCTTCCAGAAGCTTGAGATAACCTTGACTTCAGCACCGGTATTGGTGTTACCATCAGATTCAGGATCTTACATGGTATATTGTGATGCTTCTCGTGTTGGGTTGGGAGCGATATTGATGCAATAGGGCAGGGTGATGGCATATGCGTCTCGGCAGTTAAAGATTTATGAGAAGAATTATCATGTCCATGACTTAGAGTTGGCAGCCATTGTTCATGCATTGAAAATATAGAGGCACTATCTTTATGGCGTGCCATGTGAGGTTTACACGGATCATCATAGCCTCCAGTACCTGTTCAAGCAAAAGGATATTAATTTGAGACAGAGGAGATGGTTATAGTTATTGAAAGATTATGACGTCACTATATTCTATCATTCGGGGAAGGCCAATGTGCTGGCCGATGCATTGAGTAGGAAAGAAGAAAGTATGGGCAGCCTCGCATGTATTCCACTTGGTGAGAGACCGTTAGCTTCAAATATTCAAACATTGGCTAATCAGTTCGTGAGGTTGGATATTTCGCCCAGCCATGTTCTAGCTTGTACAGTTGCTCGATCTTCCTTATTCGAGCGTATCAGAGATCGGTAGGATGATGACCCCGTACTTGATGGTCCTTAGGGACATAGTTCGGCACGATGGTTCCAAGAAGGTTACTATTGGAAATGATGGTGTTTTGAGGGTGCAGGGTCGTATATGCGTGCCTAATGTTGATGACCTTCATAAGTTGATTCTTGAAGAAGCTCACACTTCTAAGTATTATATTCACTCGGGTGCTGCCAACGAGTGAAATATAAGCATCAGAGACCCGGTGCTTTACTTCAGCTGATAGAGATTCCTGAGTGGAAGTGGGAGCGTATCACTATGGACTTCGTTGTTGGAATCCCACAGACTCAAAGGAAGTTCGTCGTGGTTTGGGTTATTGTGGATAGGCTGACTAAATCAACATATTGCATTCCAATGCAAAGTACTTAGACTTCGGAGCGGTTGGCAGAGATATATATTCGAGAGATTGTTCGCCTTCACGGTGTGCCTATGTCTATCATTTCTAATCGAGGTACGCAATTTACCTCGCACTTTTAGAGGGCAGTTCAGCGAGAGTTGGGTACCCGAGTTGAGTTGAGCATCGTATTTAATCCTCAGACGGACGGGCAGTCCGAGCGTACCATTCGAATTTTAGAGGATATGCTTCGCGCTTGTGTTATTGACTTTGGAGGTTCTTGGGAACAATTCTTGCCGTTAGTGGAGTTGTCCTACAATAATAGTTATCAATCGAGCATTCAGATGGCTCCCTATGAGGCATTATATGGTAGACGGTGTAGATTGCCAGTTGGGTGGTTTGAGCCGGGAGAGGCTCGCTTACTGGGTACAGACTTAGTTCAAGAGGCCTTAGATAAGGTCAAGATTATAAAAGATCGACTTCGTGCAACTCAGTCTAGGAAAAAGAGTTACGTTGATAGTAAGGTTCGGGATGTGGCATTAATTGTTGGAGACAGAGTATTACTTCGGGTATCTTCCATGAAGAGTGTTATGAGATTTGGATAGAACGGTAAGTTGAGCCCTAGGTATATCGGGCCATTTGAGATTCTTGATAGAGTGGGGGAGGTAGCTTATAGACTTGCGTTGCCTCCAGGGTTATCCTTAGTTCATCCGGTATTTCATGTATCTATGCTCCGAAAATATCATGGTGACCCGTCTCGCGTGTTAGATTTCAGCTCTATCCAATTGGACAAAGATTTGACTTATGAGGAGGATCCGGTAGCCATTCTAGACCGGCAGGTTCGTCAGTTGAGATCAAAGAGTTACCCTTCAGTTCGAGTGTAGTGGAGAGGTCAGCCTGTTGAGGCAGCTACTTGGGAGTCCGATTCAGACATGCAGAGTAAATATCCTCACTTTTTGCCAGTTCAAGTAATTTTCTATGTCCGTTTGAGGAAGAACGTTCATTTTAGAGGTGGATATTGTGACGACCCATAGAGTCATCTTATAAGTTAAGACTCCATCCCGGGCTCATTATCCTTAAAAAGATTAATTTTATTTACCTCAATTTGTGTGCGCAGTCCGGGCGTGAAACCGGAAAGCTTTAATGTGAAAATATAAGAAATAGTAATTTTTGGAATTTAAAATTTTGTTTTAGTTGACTTTGTTCAACATTTTTAGTAAATGGACCCGGATCTGTGTTTCGATGATCCCAGGAGGTCCGCAGTAAAATGTGGGACTTGGGCGTAGGCCCGGAACTGAATTGCGAGGTCCCTAGCCTTAAAGAAGATCAAATTTTGAAAGAAATTATTTTGCTGGATTTTTAATGAAATAAAGAAATGACATAATGTTTGAAACCATTGGTATTGGGACCGTATTTTGGTTCCAGAGCTTGATACATGTTTGTTATGATGTTTACATCCTATTTGTGAAATTTGGATAGAATCAGAGTTGATTTGACGTGATTCGGGCGTCCGGTTGAGAAATAGTGAAACTTAAGTATTCTTGAGAGAAATGATGAGTTTTGAGGTTAAATTCTTAGTTTTAAATGTTACTTTCATGATTTGATCGCACGAGCAAGTCTATATGATGTTCTTAGACTTGCGTGCATGTTTGGTTTAGAGACCCGAGGGCTCGGGTGAGTTTCGGGTAGGCTTCGGCATATTTTTAAACTTGTAAAAATCTGCTGGTGCACCAGTTCTGGTGTGCCCGCACCTGCGAGCCTTTGGCCGCAGGTGCGAGCGGAAGTCGCAGGTGCGAGTAAGCATGTGTTCTCCCTTTTCGGCAGGTGCTGACCCTTCAGCGCACGTGCACGACTGCATATGCGGTAATGCAGTCGCAGGTGCAGCCCAAGCTGCCCAGCTCCTTTTTCGCAGAGGCGGAATTTCTCCAGCACGTGCGCAATCGTAGGTGTGACCCAAGCATCACAGGTGCGAGGGTCGGGCAGTGAGTTCATATTAATTAGAACTCCAGCCTTTTTCTTCTTATTTTTTACAAGGGTAGAAGACCTAGGGCGATTTTCTCAAGGCTTTTTACTCCAAAAACATAGGTAAGTGTTCATTAACTATTTTCTTTCAATTACCCAAAGTTTTTCATCACTTTTTAATCAAAAATCAAGAACTTTCATGGTAAAAATTGAGGGTTTGGGTAGAGTTAGGGAATTTTGATCTCGAATTAGGGTCGTACTTCGAAACTAATTGCATATTCGAGCTCGAGGGTGAATGGGTAAATGTAATTTGGTCCGAATCTCGAGTTTGGACCAAGCGGGCCTGGGGTCGGGTTTTAACTTTGTTTTTAGATAACTTAGGAAAATCATCAATTTTCAGTAAAGTTACTTCCTTTAGTTGAGCAGTGAGTGGCCTGCGAATTTGAGGTAAGTACTTGGTTTAACCTTGACTTGACGGAATAGGAATCCCCAACTTAAATGCTATGTGAATTCGCATGTGTGTGGTGTACAGGTGAGGTGACGAGTATCTATGCACCATCAAAATGTCTGTTAGACATGATCCATTCCCTGGTTCCCAATTATTTGCTTCCGGGCTTAATTGTTTCACGATCATTGAGGTTTTATATGTCTGTTTGGATTTGTAAATTGTTGTTAAGTATTACTTCAAGCATTTTGGAAGCGTTGGCTGTTTATTTGGTTTTGTTGTGTTACATAAGGATTGAGTTGATTTCCGGTGTTACGATATGTCCGATTGGCTTCGTTATGAAATGATAATTGATGAAGTTTATTAGTTTTACAGCGTTTGTTTACAGTTGTTCATATAAAAATGTTGTTAAAGGCTTCGCCTGAATTGTGAATTTTTTTATGAATAAACTGATATGATATGTCCGGTGGGAGCGGGTTGCATGCTGCAACAAGGAGTGATAAGGGTGGACAGGTGGGATCGGGTTGCACGCCACAACACGAGAAATAAGGGTGATATATATATAGGGAGGGGCAATAAGGGCGGACAAGTGGGAGCGGGTTGCACGCAGCAACAAGGAGTGATAAGGGTGAATATTTATGTTTTATTGATTTCGAAAATAAGGATTTGGAGAAACCCCCGATTTTTATTAAAAAGAGGTTTTCATACTCTGATTTTTATTGTGATTTAAATTGAAACTTGGAAAGATTGAGAAGTTGATTATAATTGATATCTGAAAAGTGTTATCCGAGTTGTTTCTTTTATTTACTATTGCAAGTTACTGGTTATCGAGTTTATTATTATTGTTTCTTTCTTTCTTTATTATATATATTTTTTACGGGTTATGTAGTAAATTCCCCGCCATAGCCTCGTCACTACTTCGTCGAGGTTAGGCTCGGCACTTACTCAATGCACTCTTTTGTGCATATCCAGGTACCGGCCAGAGTTAGGAGATCATAGTAGCTGAGCATTTTTGTTCAGAGACATGAGGTAGATCTGCCAGCGTCCGCAAATTCCTGGAGTCTTCTCTTTAATTTATAGACACTGTTTTATTTCGTTCGAAACATACATATATACTTCTTTTAGCCATTATTTGTAGTATTCTTAGTAGTTCGTGAATTGTGGCACCAGACCCTGGGGTGGTTTTATAGTTATATATTTAGTTCGTGGTTCGGTTTAATTATTTATTGTTATTAATATTTAATGAAGTTATCTAGTGGAAGGTATTAGATTCGTATTTATTTTGAATTGTTCTATTATGTGTAAGTAACTTTAAAGGAAAATGATTAGTAAATTTCTAACATTGGCTTGCCTAGCAAGTATTGTGTTAGGCGCCATGACGATCCCGTGGATTTGAGCATTTGGGTCGTGACAGTCAAATCCAGGCACACACCTTGGAACCCGAAAACACTCATAAAATCCGATAACCCATTCAATTACGAGTCCAAACATACTAGTTTCACTCAAATCCAACTCTGAATCGATGCTCAAAACTCAAAATTCACTTTATGAAATTTTAGACAAAAACCCCTGAATTTTTCTTTTAAAATAATCAACCAATTGCCAAAAATGAAGTAGATTCACGAAATACAATCAAAACCGAGTAGAGAACACTTACCCCAATCCATATGGTGAAAATCGCCTCAAGAATTGCTTCAATCCGAGCTCCATAGCTCCATAGATCCTAATATGTTAGAATGGCCGGAACCCCCAATAATGGAGTGCTAATAATCACCGGACGAGTTAATGAATCCCGATCGCCGAATTAACATCGCGATCGGAAAGAAGAAAAATACACTGCCCCTGAAATACACTACGAGAACACAACAACAACCTATCGAACGTGATATATAAGGATGACAAAACTACACCATCGCGGGATTAACATCGCGAACGCGAAGAGGTAACCATCATTCTGCCCAAGCTTAGCCCAAACACTACGTGAATGCGTAGAAGCACATGCGAATGCAATGAATACCAGCCCCAACTCTTGGCAAACGCTGTCATCCTCACGCAAACGCGAAGAACAAACTCACAGAAAACGAAAATACCATTCGCGATTGCTATTGGACCTTCGCGATCGCAAAGAACACCAGAAGCAAAAGGTAACAACAGAAAATCAGCAATGCAAAAACCAGTAAAAATGATCTGAAACTCACCCAAGCCCATCGGAACCCCGTCCGAACGCTATAACATAACACATACCTACTCGAGGCCTCAAATCACGCATAACAACCTCAAAACCACGAATCGCGTCTCAAATAAAACTTAATGAATTTTTGAACGTTAAACTTTAAAATGCGCGCCGAACCGTATCCAATTAACTCAGAATGAACTCAAATTTTGCACACAAATCCCAAATGGAATAAGATAGCTATTCCAATTCCCGGGAAACAATTTGAATCCTATATCATCGAAGTCGACTCTCGGTCAAACTTTATGAATATTCCAAACCTTCAAGCTTCCAACTTTTGCCAATCAATGCCGAAACCTTCTAGAAATATCCAAATGCAAAATTGAGCATACACCCAAGTCAAAAATTACCATATGGACCTAACAGAACCACCAAGACTCAAAACCGAAGTCAAATACTAAAAAGTCAAACTTGATCAACTCATCCAACTTAAAGCTTCAAACATGAAATTCATTCTTCCAAACTAATTCTAAAACACTTGAAAACCAAATCTGACAATACACACACGTCATAATACATCATACAAAGCTAATCAAGACTCTAAATAGATGAAATGAATGGTAAAGGTCAAAACGGCCGGCCGGGTCGTTACATTCTCCCCCACTTAAACATACGTTCGTCTTCGAACGTGCCTAGAGTCGTTTCAAAGCCATCAAAACGCCGTGAACCTTGCCATACACATACCCGAAGGTGATCCATGTCGCCCCAATCCATGTAATCCTGAAAACACAATATAAAGTAAGATCACTACTTTAACCTTAGTTTGTAAACCTTAGAACCCAATTTCCAACATCTGCGATCCTTACAAGACCCGAATCTCCTACCTACACACTCTATAAGTCTGAACAAGCTATATCAACCCATAATCATAACCTAAGGTGTAATCACATGATATGCCACAGAACTCTCATACTCGTAGAAATAATTCCCGCACATTAGCTGCTCAAAACAAACCCAGTACCGATAATAAACCTCATATCAAAAGAGATCCTTGTTCCAAAACCTTCGTACACTGCTGAAGATGAAAGAAATATACAGAAAATCATAACCACTCACCAGATCAACAAGTCATGAAGCCCTCTCTTGTCCATCAAGAACCAAATCCAATTCCTAAATCGACTTCCGATATTATTCCTCGGTATCTGCCGTAATCAAATCCAATAGCATCCATGCTAGGTCCACCGATCTCATCTCATCAATACCGCCACTCTAATGACATGCCATAGCAATACAACCTTAAGCCACAAACTGTGCATTTCGTGCACCAATAAACAACAATAAAATGCACCCAAAAATGGAAAATGACTCAAATGAGAGAACTGTTTCGTAAAACTAGCAATTACCACCACAACACACTGCTATGAACCCATCCATGTAGTAGGACCAAGACATACAGATCTAACACCACGGATCATATCCTAACAAAGTCTCGCTGCAATATGTGACCCATCCAGACACCGGTCCATATGAAATACCTCAAGCCACAACGCTCAAAATCAACAACTACACGCAATTCGACATTAAGTACACGAAGCGCATGACCACAACCATGGAGAAGATAATAACACAGCTTGGAAAGACCATAGCCAAGGCACAATGGACCAGTTAACACCCCCGTGAACCGGACCATGTATGTGTATAACTAATAAATCACCCCTCGACACTAACAATTCTGAGTCAACAAATCTGACTCGGTGTAGAATGCACATCCTCATTGGGCCTACCGATAGGCCTCCAAACCAACTCCGATCATCCCCAAATGTTTAAATGGCCCTCAAAGAGTCCAAAGTGACAAAACCATAGAACATACTACCATCTAGCAAACTTTGGTCGTATCTTTATAGTTTGCAACTCCAAAAACAATCTGCTTCTAGGAACTCCCAGTCTCCAAATCCATAGAACACATGAATCACCATAGTCGATCCCAACTCCACCACTCGAATGAATAACACATCTCTCAAACATAATCATCCCCATGAGAAATACTTATATAATTCCTCCATGCCACATAGCAAAATCTGAATATCAGCAATCGATAAACTAGGCGAGTACCGCAATACCAGTGAAGCATCTATAAGTCAAAACACAATGTGCCATCTGAATGCGCACCCTTCTCAAGCAATAAAAAGTAGTAATAGCATTCATCTAGTCATTTGAAACCGTCCTTGTTGTCTAAGAAATCATGAACTTCCCGTAAAACTTAACTGTGACCTTGCGCATGCAAATCCTAATCCAACACAACACGCCGCATTTATCATGCCATGATATAAAAAGCACAAGAATCTCGTAATCAAATATGAGCCACAAGTAGAATACATAACAGATCAGTCTAAAACCTTCCATTTGATCCTATCCAAGAGAAAATCACAATACGCAACATGCTCTTTTCACCGGTATGAAACATCCATCTCAAACTGTGGTAGAATCATTGAGAATAATCGAAACCCATTTGCACATAACCAAGCTATCAGAACTGAATCTCTCTAACTCCACCAAGCCACGCAGGTTGCGAAACCCAAGAATAATTCTGCAAAAAACCTGTGGAGACTCACAATATCATAAGTACCCAAAGAACCGATCATATCTGTTACCGTGTTGATCCTACCTACTACGAAGTTTTCCTATTTCTCCGAGTTCCTCATGAATCACCCTCAAGGTGACACTTCTCCTTGCCAGAACACCACGATCCTTTCCCAAAACTCACTGCAAGAGATTCTAGCATAAAACCACACCGCCCTAATGCCCATAAGCCGTTGTATTCCCCTTTAAGCACCCCAAAAGAACCACCCCTGAGACACCCACTCTGAAGAGACCTTATAAAAATTAAAATTTTTTCCTTTTACCTTCATGATACTGAAATGTAGAATACATAGTGATACAAAAATACTGCAAGTCTCGACACCATCCAATGAAAATTTTAGATTCTAGCCATATATATATTTGGAAAATTCTAAATTGCTACATATACTCTTGAATTCCTTTAGAAACTTCTCGAGAGTCATTCACTCTACTCAAATCTCAATTGCACCGCCCAAACGGGCCGAACGACATGTGCCCCATTACCACGACTACAACCAAAGAAGTAAACTCACCTTAACTCAACCAAACAAATTCCTACTCCATGCGCAAAACATCCTTCACAAATAAAAACTCAATCATTCCGTGGTTTCATATAACCATAAAGTGTAATACACCATGCATCCAGAAATTTTATTTTTTAAGTCATCCTAAAAACCTGTAACGACCCGATCGGTTTTTTTGCGTTGTCGAACCCCGTTACCCTAAATGAAACTTCTCATAGCGTCTTATTATGATTTATGACTTGTGGGGACTGGTGGTCCGGGATTCGGAGGTGTTTAGAGTGCTATAGGAACATTTGGGTCCTTAAAATTGGCCTTTAAGGCCAAGTTTGACTTCGGCCAATATTTTTAGTCAACGATATCGGAATCGAGTTTCGTTGGTTCTGGTAGCTTTGTATGATGATTTCGGACCTGGCGTGTGTTCGGAATGGGTTTCTGATGACCCGAGAGAGTTTCGACGCCCAATATTAAAGTAAAACGTTCCTTAAGTTCCTATTGTTGTTTGGGATGTGTTACCAAGGTCCGAATAGAATTCCGAGACCGGTAATAGTTCCGTTATGTCATTTTTGACTTTCCTGCAAAATTTGGGGTCATTCCGAGTAGAATAGGTCGGTTCGACACGTTGTTAGCGAAGTTAAGAAAACATAAAGTCCCTAAGTTTAGTTCTAGGAGTCTTGAGGTGTGATTTTGAGTTTTAGCATTGTTTTGGGTGTTCCGAAGGCTCGATCGAGTCAGTATTATGACTTAGGACTTGTTGGTATATTTGGACGGGGGCTCGAGTGGGCCCAGGTGCCTCCCATACACCACACGAGGCCAAAATCCAGCTGAAATAGCTGCTGGTGCACCTGTTCTGGTGTGACCGTAGGTGCGATTGCCCAGTCGCAGGTGCGGGATCACTCGAGCGGTCCTAGCCTCACAGGTGCGACCCCCAGTGGGTAGGCCATTTCTCGTAGGTGCGGACAAAGTTCCGCAGGAGCGGAGCCGCAGGTGTGGTCTCCACTCCGTAGGTGCGGGCCCAGGCTTCGTCGTCCATTTCCGCAGGTGTGAGCCTTTGCTCGCAGGTGAGAGACCGCAGGTACGGAAACACTTTTCAGACAATGTATTTTTATACACGGGATTTAATTCATTTTCCTTATCCTCTTCTTCTTCCTTGGGGCAATTTCCACCATTTTAGAGGGGCAAACGACCTGGTTATTGAAGGTAAGTACATTCTACTCTAATATTAGCTTCATGCATGGATTATAAGCTAAATTAACTACCTAAATTATTGAAAACTAAGGATTTGGGGTAGTAACCTAGGGCTTTTGAAAATGTAGAAAATTACCCTTCAATTAGCTATGGAATCGAGTGGAAATCGTATATTAATTATCCTTAGGCTATGGGTGAGTGTTTCCTTCGAGAATTATTTGAATCTGAGCATGCGGGCACGGGGTCGAATTTTAGAATTTCTTCAAGAATGGTGAATTTACTAAATGAGTAGGAGAATTTGCATACTTTGAGCATAAAGTAATGAATTTGTATAAAATTTTGCTAGTTTCGAGTCCTCGGGTGTAGAGTTCGAAGTTTCGGGCGTGTTCTTGGTCCGGGGAGTGAATTCGACACGAGGTGATTCTCATTTCTAACCTTGTAAGAGGGAATTGTCCCCATAGGTGATTATAAATGGAGTTTTATCCTTATTTGCGGGGGCTGCGAACGCACGAAGTGACGAGAGTACGTGCGCAGCTACTACTATGCCTTGTCGGGTAGTTTAGGACTCACAAGCATGCTCTATGTGTTGTATCTGTGATCTTGTATATGGATTAAGTAGTCTAATATCCTAGAATCTCACATGTGAAGGCCTAAAGGGTTATTCTTTAAGTTGATATTTCTAAGATTCTCACACTGTTAGTATGTTTCCTGCTAAATTATCTGGAAATCTCATGCTAATCCTGAATTTATATGGGAATCCGAGTCGCATGGATGATTCACGAGCGGCGTAGCCCTAATATTATATTAACTCGAGTCGCAGGTATGATTCGTGATCAGGGGTGTTCTTGGTATTATATTAACCGTGTCGCATGTTCGATGCACAAGCGGGGCAGATAGATGCATCTATTGTTCGGGCCGTTCGACCCTCGGCAGTGCACATTTACTTTTCACGTCGTAATGACCGTACGCTCATAGCATGTTATATGATTTGGTAATTTGTGAGAATCCTGTAATTTTAACTGTTTCATAGAAAGAAAGAAGGCTAAATAGCTTGTATGCCATGGGAAAAGGATGGCGCGAGGGTATTAGTGATTGTTATCTGATGCTCATTTCGTTATTACTGTTCATTAATGCTACTACTGGTTAGCCTGTACTTTTTACACATTGTCTGACCCTAGTAAGTATCACGTCGACATCTCATCACTACTTCTTCGAGGGTAGGCGGGATACTCACTAGGTATATATCTGTTTATGTACTCATACTACCCTTCTATACTTAATTGTACAGGTTTTGAGGCTGGTGCATCTGGTTATCCGACCGAAGCATGACATATATTCTGGATCTGACTCCACGGTGAGCTGCCTCCCATGGCGATTCTCAGCAGTACTATAGAGTTATCTTTTGTTTATTTATGTCTACTTCTTTCAGACAGCGGTACCGTTTGTATCATCTTTTGTATATTCTACTAGTTCGTCTGTTGACTTGTGACACTAGTTCCTGGCACACAGATAGTAGACTCTATGATTTGGGACTGTATATATTGGTCCATGATCCTTGTGGCTGTATTTACTTAAGTTTTGTAGTTTATCCGCTTTTATTTAAATGAGCTAAACTTAAAACTTGGTAAGTGTGGGGTTGATATCGTAAATAAGGGTAATCTCACTAGTAAACAACTGTTGGCTTGTCTGACTCCTGTGTCGTGTGCCATCACGACATGTGTTGGGATTGTAGGTCGTGACAACATGGTATCAGAGAACTAGGTTCACGTAGGTCTCACAAGTCACGGGCAAACCTAATAAAGTCTCGCGGATTGATAAGGAGACGTTTGTATTTATCTTCAGGAGGCTATAGGGTGTTAGGAAACCTCTATGTATTCATGATCTATCGTGCAATTGATGGTATACTAAATCTCATTCTTCTATTCTCTCAGAGATGGTGAGGACGCGTACATTTGGCAGAGGCCGGGGGAGGGCACCGGCCCGAGATATTCCAGTTGCACCATCAGCAGATCCTACTATAGAGGAGCAGGGGAAGGTGCCCCTAGTGGGTCCTGCTCTAGTGGACTTCGTGACGGTGCCAGGATTCCAGGAGGTCATGGTCCGTATGTTGAGATTTATGGATACTATGTTCCAGGTTAGTTTATTTCCAGCGAATCCTGCCACATTTCAGGCAGGAGGGGGAGCCTAGACCCCTACTGCCCAGGCTGCAGGCCAGACAGCAGCACTCATCATACCCCCCGTACACTGCCCATGGGTGGGATTCAGCCTGTAGCAGCAACACGTGATCCCAGACCAGCTGCGGACGGTGATCCGCAGAAGTTATTGGACAGATGGACTCGATTGCATCCTCTGGTCTTCAGGGGTGAGCGACGCGAGGATGCCCAGGATTCCATTTACAGGTGCAGGGACCGACTGCACAACATGAGGATACTAGATTCCCATGGAGTGGACTTCGCTACTTTCTAGTTATAGGGCAGAGCTCGCAGATAGTGGCAGTCCTATATTCTCAACAGGACAATATGTTCTCCTCCTATCACTTGGGAGAAGTTCACTCAGATGTTTCTAGACATATATATTCCACCCTATGATAGATAAGAGCTACAGTATCAGTTTGAGCAGCTGGAGAGGGGTAGCTGTTAGAGACAGACTGTGAGGCCAACTTTTCAGAGTTGTCTCGCCATGCACTCATGATACTACCTACCGATGCTGATAGAGTGCGGAGATTTGTATCCGGGTTTTATCCAGGCATTAGGACCAGCGCCTGGGAGGTGGAGATGGGGACTCCTTATCAGCTAGTAGTGGAGATTGCTCGTAGGATCGAGGGTTATCGGTCGAGGGTCAGGGAGCAGGTACAGTCAGATAAGAGAGCCAGATATTCCGGGGATTTCAGAGGTGCCCCAGCTAGTAGTGGAGGTCAGTTTGGTAGGGGTCAGCCCAGCAGGCCTCCATATTCATCACCATCACCGCCACCTCCACGTGGTGCTCCAATGAGGCCTTACTTCAGTCCTATGCCAGAGGGTTCTCACCGTCCCCCAATTATCCAGGGTTCTACTTCAAGGCAGTAGGTCGTGCCTCCAGTGAGATGTTATGAGTGCGGGGATCTCGGCCATATTAGGAGGACTTGTCCCAGGTTTCGGGCAAGGTAGTGCAGCAGAGTTATCAGCCTATGAGTCCAGCACTAGAAGTCCGACCACCTAGAGGTGGGGGACAGGTCGGCAGGGGTCTTCCTAGAGGTCGAGGTCAGTCAGGGGGAGGTCAGCCAGCTCTTGTTCATTCAGGCGGGGCTGAGTCTTCCGGTGCTCCAGCTAGATTCTATGCTTTTTCGTTCAGGTCAGATGCAGTGTCCCAGATGCCGTGATCACAGGTATTATTAAAGTATGTGATAGAGAGGCATCGGTATTATTTGATCCAGCATCCACTTATTCCTATGTTTCGGTCTTATTTGCTCATTTCCTAGATATCCCTCGTGAGTCCTTGGGTTCCCCTATATGTGTGTCCACTCCTGTGGGCTATTCTGTGGTAGTAGACCGGGTTTGCCGGTCCTGTATGGTCATATTATGCGGGTTTGAGACTCGAGCGGATCTCTTATTGCTCAACATGGTTGATTTCGAGATTATTTTAGGCATGAATTGGCTATCTCCTTATCATGACGTGCTATATTGCCATGCCAAGAGAGTCACTTTAGCCATGCCAGAGTCGCCTAGGCTGGAGTGGAGAGGTTCCTCAATTAGTGCAGCTAGTCGGGTTATTTCATTCTTGAAGGCTCAACATATGGTCGAGAAGGGTTGTCCGGCCTATTTTGCTTATGTACGGGACACTACCGCTGAGTCTCCGACGATTGATTCAATGCCAGTTGTTCGAGAGTTTGCTAATGTATTTCCTTCGGATCTTCCGGGCATGCCTCCGGATCGTGATATTAATTTCTGCATTGATTTAGCTCCAGACACCCAACCTATATCCATTCCTCCGTACCATATGGCTACGAAAGAGTTGAAGGAGTTGAAGGAGCAGATTGAGGAGTTGTTAGCTAAGGGGTTCATCAGACCTACTGTATCACCGTGGGGTGCTCCAGTTCTATTTGTTAAGAAGAATGATAGGTCTATGCGGATGTGTATTGATGACCGCCAGTTGAACAAGGTTACCTTTAAGAACCAGTATCCTTTGCCGCGCATCGATGATTTGTTTGACCAGTTGCAGAGTGCTCGTGTGTTTTCTAAGATTGATTTGAGATCGGGGTATCATCAGTTGAGGATTCGGGCTTCAGATGTTTCGAAGACTACTTTTCGCACGAGATATGGCCATTATGAGTTCCTGGGATGTTCTTTGTCTTGACTAATGCCCCAGCAGCATTCATGGACTTCATGAATAGGGTGTTCAGGCCATATATTGATTCCTTTGTCATTGTCTTCATTGCTGAAATTTTGATTTACTCACGTAGCTTGGGGGAGCACGAGCAGCATTTGAGACTTGTGCTCCACACTTTGCGAGAACAGAAGCTATATGCTAAGTTCTCCAAGTGTGACTTCTGGTTGGATTCCATGGAATTCTTGGGGCATGTGGCATCCGGAGAGGCTATCAAGGTTGATGCTCAGAAGATCGAGGCAATTCAGATTTGGTCGCGTCCTACTTCAGCTAAAGAGATCAGGAGCTTTTTAGGCCTAGCAGGCTATTATCGCTGATTTGTGGAGGGGTTCTATTATATTGCAGCTCCATTGACTAGATTGACTCTAAAGAATTCCCCGTTCTGATGGTCTGCCGAGTGTGAGGTGAGCTTTCAGAAGCTCAAGATATCATTGACCTCAACACCAGTTCTAGTATTGCCTTCCGATTCTGGGATGTATACAGTATTATGCGATGCTTCGTGTGTTGGCTTGGGGTGTGTATTGATGCGTGAGGTAGAGAGTTATTGCTTATGCTTCACCAGCTGAAAGTTCGTGAGAATAATTTCCCTATGCACGATTTGGATTTAGCGGCGATTGTTCATGCTCTTAAGATTTGGAGGCACTACTTGTATGGAGTGTCCTGTGAGGTTTATACAGACCACGGTAGGTTGCACCACTTGTTCAAGCGGAAGGATCTTAATTTGAGGCAGCGTAGATGTCTTGAGTTGTTGAAGGATTATGATATCACCATTCTTTATCACCCGGGCAAGGCAAATGTGGTAGCAGATGCTTTGAGCATGAAGGCAGAGAGTATGGGTAGCTTGGCTTATATTGCAGCAGAGGAGAGACCTCTAGCCTTGGACATTCAGTCCTTGGCCAATCATCTCGTGAGATTAGACCTTTCAGAGCCTCGTCGAGCTTTAGCACATGTGGTTGCTCAGTCTTCGTTATTGCGGGAGATTAAGGCCTGGCAGTTCTATCATCCGTGCTTAGCTGAGCTTCGGGAGACAGTGGTTTAGGGTAGGTCCAGTGAGGTTAGTATTGGTAAGGATGGTGTTCAGAGACTTTAGGGCCGCTTATGTGTTCCTAATGTTGATGGTCTGAGGGAGAGGATTCTAGAGGAGGCACAAAGTTCTCGGTATTCTGTTCACCCTGGTGCTACGAAGATGTATCGTGATTTGAAGCAGCATTACTGGTGGAGGCGAATGAAGAAGGACATTGTGGAGTATGTGACTAGGTGTCTTAATTGCCAGCAGGTTAAGTATGAGCACCAGAGGACAGGAGGCCTACTTCAGTAGATGCCCATTCCTGAGTGGAAATGGGAGCGCATCACTATGGACTTCGTGGTTGGGTTGCCTCGGACTTTGAAGAAGGTTGAAGCGGTTTGGGTCATTGTGGATAGATTTACCAAATTGGCGCATTTCATTCCAGTGGCTACTACTTATACTTCTTAGAGGTTAGCCAGATCTACATTCGGGAGATAGTCCGGTTGCATGGTATGCCTGTGTCCATTATATCAGATCAAGGTCTTTAGTTCACCTCGCACTTCTAGAGAGCATTGCGTAGTGTGATTGACTTCGGAGGTCAGTGGGACCAGTTCTTGCCTTTGGTCGAGTTTTCTTACAATAATAGTTACCAGTCCAGCATTGAAATGACACCATTTGAGGCTTTGTATGGTCGACGATGTCGTTCCCCTATCGGGTGGTCTGAGCCTGGTGAGGCTAGGTTATATGGTACCGACATGGTGAGAGATGCTTTGGAGAAAGTGCAGTTGATTCAGGAGAGGCTCCGCACAACACAGTCCAGAAAGAAGGGTTACGCGGATCAGAGGACGCATGATGTATCATTTATGGAGGGAGAAAGGGTCATGTTGAAAGTCTCGCCTATGAAAGGTATAATGAGTTTTGGGAATAAGGGTAAGCTATGCCCGAGGTTTATAGGTCCCTTCGAGGTGTTGAGGCGAGTTGGGGAGGTTGCTTATGAGCTGGCCTTACCTCCCAGTTTATCAGGAGTTCATCCAGTTTTTCATGTATCCATACTCCGGAGGTACCACGCTGACTTCTCTCACGTGGTTGATTTCAGCACTATTCAGTTGGAGGAGAGGTTGGTCTACGAGGAGGATCCAGTTCCTATTTTTGATAGACAGGACCTCCAGTTGAGGTCCAAGGGAGTTTCTGCCGTAAAGGTCTAGTGGAAGGGCCAACCAATTGAGGAAGCGACCTGGGAGTCCGAGGAGGACATGCGGAGCAGATATCTACACTTATTCCGCACTTCGGGTATGATTCTAGACCCGTTCGAGGATGAACGTTTGTTTAAGAAGTGGAGAATGTAACGACCCGACCGATCATTTTGTGTTATCGGACCTCGTTACCCTAAATGAAACTTCCCATAGCGGCTTATTATGATTTATGATATGCGGGGACTGGTGGTCCGGGATTCGGAGGTGTTTAGAGTGCCATAGGAACATTTGGGTCCTTAAGGTTGGCTTGTAAGGCCAAGTTTGACTTCGGTCAACAATTTTAGTAAACGACCTCGGAATCGAGTTTCCTTGGTTCAGGTAGCTTCGTTTGATGATTTCGGACCTAGGCATGTGTTCGGAATGGGTTTCTGATGACCTGGGAGCGTTTCGGCGCCCAATATTGAAATAAGAAGTTCCTTAAGTTCCTATTGTGGTTTGGGATGTGTTTTTGTGTTACCGAGGTCCGAACGGAATTCCGAGTCCAGGAATATTTCCGTTATGTCATTTATCACTTGCCTGCAGAATTTGGGGTCATTCCGAGTAGAATAGGTCGGTTCGGCGCGTTGTTAGCGATGTCAAGAAAACTTAAAGTTCCTATGTTTGTTTCTAGGGGTTTTGAGGTGTGATTTTGGGTTTTAGCGTTGTTTTGGGTGTTCTGAAGGCTCGAGCGAGTCCGTATTATGTTTTGGGACTTGTTGGTATATTTGGACGGGGGCTCGGTTGGGCCCAGTTGCCTTCCGGACACCACACGAGGCCAAAAAACAGCTAAAATAGCTGTCGGTGCACCTGTTCTGGTGTGACCGCAGGTGCAGTTGCCCAGTCGCAGGTGCGGGACCGCCAGTGGGCAGGCCATTTCTCGCAGGTGCGGACAAAGTTCTGCAGGAGCAAAGCCCCAGGTGCGGGCCAGAATTCCTCGACCATTTCCGCAGGTGCGAGCCTTTGCTCGCAGGTGCGAGACCGCATGTGCGGAAACACTGTTCAGATAGTGTGTTTTTATACATGGGATTTAATTCATTTTCCCTATCTTCTTCTTCTTCCTTGGGGCGATTTTCACCATTTTACAGGGGAAAACGACATGGTTATTGAAGGTAAGTACATTCTACTCTAATATTAGCTTCATGCATGGATTATAAGCTAAATTAACTACCTAAATTAGTGAAAACTAAGGATTTGGGGTAGTAACCTAGGGCTTTTGAAAATGTAGAAAATTACCCGTCAATTAGCTATGAAATCGAATGGAAATCATATATTAATGATCCTTAGGCTATGGATGAGTATTTCCTTTGAGAATTATTGGAATTCGAGCATGCGGGCCCGGGGTCGGATTTTAGAATTTCTTCAAGAATGGTGAATTTACTAAATGAGTAGGAGAATTTCCATACTCTGAGAATAAATTAATGAATTTGTATAAAATTTGTCTAGTTTCGATTCCTCGGGTGTAGAGTTTGGAGTTTCGGGTGCGTGCTTGGTCCGGGGAGTGAATTCGACACGAGGTGAGTCTCCTTTATAACCTTGTAAGAGGGAATTGTCCCCATAGGTGATTATAAATGGTGGTTTTGTCCTTATTTGCGGGGGCTGCATACGCCTGAATTGACGAGAGTCCGTGCGCAGCTACTATTATGCCTTGTCAGGTAGTTTACGACTCACAAGCATGCTCTATGTGTTGTATCTATGATCTTGTATATGGATTAAGTAGTCTATTATCCTCGAATCTCACATGTGAAGGCCTGAGCGGTTATGCTTGAAGTTTATATTTCTAAAATTCTCACACTGTTAGTGTCTTCCCTGCTAAATTATCTGGAAATGTCCTGCTAATCATGAATTTATATGGGAACCCGAGTCGCATGGATGATTCGCAAGTGGTGTAGCCCTAATATTATATTAACCCGAGTTGCATGTATGATTCGCGAGCGGGGGTTGTCTTGGTATTATATTAACCGTGTCGCATGTTCGATTCGCGAGCGGGGCAGATAGATGCACCTATCGTTCGGGTCATTTGACCCTCGGCAGTGCACATTTACTTTTCAGGTCATACTGACTGTATGCTTATAGCCTGTTATATGCTTTGGTAATTCGTGAGAAGCCCTATAATTGTAATTGTTGATTTTATGAAAAGAAAGAAGGTTAAATAGCTTGTATGCCATGGAAATAGGATCGCACGAGGGTACTACTGATTGTTCTTTGATGCTCATTTCCTTATGACTGTTCATTACTGCTACTACTGGTTAGCCTGTACTTATTCCACATTGGCTGACCCTAGCAAGTATCACGTCAACCTGTTAGTATGTTGATATTTCTAAGATTCTCACACTGCTGGTATGGTTCCTTCTAAATTATCTGGAAATCTCATGCTAATCATGAATTTATATGGGAATCCGAGTCGCATGGATGATTCGCGAGCGGCGTAGCCCTAATATTATATTAACTCTAGTCGCATGTATGATTCGCAATCAGTGGTGGTCTTGGTATTATACTAACCGTGTCGCATGTTCGATTCGCGAGCGGGGCAGATAGATGTATCTATGGTTCGGTCCATTCGACCCTCGGCAGTGCACATTTACTTTTCACGTCGTAATGACCGTACGCTCATAGCATGTTATATGATTTGGTAATTTGTGAGAATCCCTGTAATTTTAACTGTTTCATGGAAAGAAAGAAGGTTAAATAGCTTGTATGCCATGGGAAAAGGATGGCGCGAGGGTATTAGTGATTGTTATTTGATGCTCATTTCCTTATTACTGTTCATTACTGCTACTACTGGTTAGCCTATACTTATTCCACATTGGCTGACCCTAGCAAGTATCACGTCGACCTCTCGTCACTGGTTCTTTGAGGTTAGGCGGGATACTCACTGGGTACATATCTGTTTATGTACTCATACTACGTTTCTGTACTTAATTTTACAGGTTTTGAGGCTGGTGCATCTGGTTATCCGACCGGAGCTTGACGTATATTCTGGACCTGACTCCACGGTGAGCTGCCTCCCTTGGCGATTCTCAGCAATACTATGGGGTTATCTTTTGTTTATTTCTGTCTACTTCTTTCAGAAAGCAGTACAATATGTTTCATCTTTTGTATATTCTACTAGTTCGTCTGTTGACTTGTGACACTAGTTCCTGGCACACACATAGTAGACTCTATGATTTGGGACTATATATATTGGTTCATGATCCTTGTGGCTGTATTTACTTAAGTTGGTTAATTTATCCCCTTTTATTTAAATGATCTAAACTTAAAACTTGGTAAGTGTGGGGTTGATATATCAAATAAGGGTAATCTCACTAGTAAACAAATGTTGGCTTGCCTGACTCCGGTGTCGGGCACCATCACGACTTGTGTTGAGATGTTGGGTCGTGACAAAACCAGCCCTTACAACTCATAACCGATACAAAATTATGCCTCATGTAAAAACCAATACAACACCTAAACATGCAAGCATATCCTCAATAGCAAACTCCCCCACTTAACTCAAATCCATAGATCAAAACACTAGATAATTCACAATGCCCATAGTGTATTACTTCCATAATATCGTAGTGAGATTCAACTAAATCCTTCCTAAGCTCATGTAACACAAACAAGATAATACCTCGAACCATCTGCTAAGCTCGTATCGTCCTCATGACAATCTAGTAGACTTCCTCAAATCCAAACTCAAGCGTAACACCTATAACCCACTTGTAGAAAATAAATAGTCCACACAACATCATAAGTCACACCTCTGTAGACCATGTCGCAGGAAATAACCCACCCATTTAGCCTCAGACTGGCATCTATCTATACCCTTTCGCAGCCACCTTTACTATGCTATCACTTAATCTCCCCGAGTCTGAACTCATCAACAAGACGTGAGAATCTAATATGTTCCACAATTAAATAACATGAAATATCCTTCAACACACTCATAACTCAAGACTATACATCACATCAAGACAGAAATCAAGCACCCAATAGTCCTTTTTACATCTCAAGAAACCTCTTCTCGTCACATTCAAACCATCTCAACACAGTCACAGTCACATCATACTCATCATATATCCATCCAAACACACATTGAGCCACAAATTTCACTCATAGGGACACCACTGGACATATATGTCCATAAAAACATGCTCACACAACTGAAACTATCGAGCCTAAGTTGCGGTCCAAACCCGGACTCAAGTCCTCTAGACCGGCCCATCACAAAAGATAGAAGACACATCTCGCACCTCATCCATTCAACTCCACAACTTGTCGATGTACAGCTGATATCGAGCGCTAACATGAGCATATGAGTGAGTGGAAGAAATTCAAAGAGATACACTTTAAGTTGAATCAATGTCGTACTATAAGGAAAGAAAGATGGGAAGTTTATCCTAAATGCCTTGTAGCCTCTCGAAGATAGGTATGGGCATCATCATACTGATCCGCAAGACTCTACTAGAAACTTTCTCATAACACGTAGAAACTATGAACCTAGGCCTTTGATACCAACTTGTCACGCCCCAAAATCCAACTAGTCGGGAGGGAACCTAACCTAACCCGCTAGTTAAGCCAATTAGCACCAATGGAATTGAAATTAAATTTATTGAGAGAAATAATGATAATATAACTGAACTTTTATATACTTCCCAAGGATTGGTTGTAAAAATCATGACTTGCTAAGATTTAGAGTTTACAAAGCCGGTATGAAACAAATTCATCGTCTATTTTAAATATAATTGAACACATTAATAATTATAAAGCTACCAAGAACAAGGGGCAGGTATGAATGGAACGTAGGTACGTATTCAATGCCAGCTCTCTCCATACACAACAACATCAACATTAAAAACCTGAATGCTTGGCGCAGAAGTGTAGTATGAGTACCACTGATCCATGTACTCAATAAGTAACAAATCTAACCTTATGTTGAAAGTAGTAATGAGCTTGAACAACGGTCAGAGTCCAACACCAACTGTCATGAACAACTGGTAACCATATAAATAAAGCAGTACAAGTAATAACTGAAAGATATGATGCTCAGCTTCTTCACAGTTATGGAAAATAGGCATGGTTTTCAAGTAAAACAGTAAATCTCAAATCTTTCACTGAAATCACCAAGATATAAGTAAATGTGAAAATGGTGATTTTTCTCAAAAAACTTTCGACAACAAATGCGATGTTTCATTATCAGATGGCATGAGGAAATTACATATCTATTCCTACATGTCCATGTGCTTGTTAAGTCATGAATGTGACAATGCCATACAACATGAGGAAAAATTCATCTCAATGTTTACATGCCAAGTAGGCATGTCAAATGTAATGCAACACAGTGATAAAACCGTATGCATACTCTCATAGTAGAAATTTCTTAGTCCTCCCAGTCACTCATTCCTCAGAGTCGCTCAGTCCTTACAGTCACTCAGTCCTCACTGTATGGACCCAGAAAATTTTGCTTAGTAATTTATGATTTTGTGGTGCCAAGGTAGGCTAATTATATTATTTTATGTACAAACGAGGCCTATTAATATGATTTATATCAAAGGGATATGGTAATAAGTTTACGAGGCATATTATAAGTAATTTGGGGTTTAAGGGGAGGCCTAAATCTAAGTCAAGTTGGAAAATTACATAATAGGCTAAAATTCCAAATGAGTACGCACATGACCAAACATTGGACGAGAATATCTACATATATATAATGGGTTATGTGATGAAAAACCTATCAAATCAAATATATTTGAGTCTAGTTTCTAAAGTTTCAAAATGTTTGTCATTTGGACATTCCTAAAAAAGTTATGACCAAGTTACCAAAGGCTGGCATAATGCAATTCTACGACCAGTTATGTGACCGCAGAAGGGGTCATGCGACCGCAAAATTGTCATAGACATGTCCAGTGAAGCCCATTTCTGTTCATCACTTTTGCGGTGCATGTGTGACTCGCATACCAATTGTGCAGTCCATTATGCGACTGCAGACCCGAGTTCAAACGGTTAATTTTCCTATTTCCATAACCCGACCCCACTTTGATAAATAGCCTTCGGGGCTTATTTTGGGTGTTTTCGGAGGGTTTTAGGGATAGGTAAGAGAATTTTAGAGAGAGAAGGAGGAAACCTAACATTCTAATCACATATTCTTGCACCAATCTTCAAGAATCAAGAAAAGCCAATCGCTAGATCATTATCTTTCCGGGTAAGTCCTACTTCTAAGATTTCATACAAGAGGTTATGAGTTCATTTATATATATTGCGGGGTTGGAAATAGGCCATGCATGTGACACAAAGTTGTAGTATGTTGAGTAATGAACCATTTTGGGTAGTTTCTTATTGAAATTTGTTGAGGGATGAAAAGATCTCTATTGTAGAACCTTGTAGTCTATTTCGCATGTTAGGTATTTGACAAAATTCCTAAGAGAGTTACATCATGGTAATCTTTATAATTTTTAACCGATTTTCACTATCTTCCTATAGATTGTTATTGCTTAAAGTGTCGGGGCATTGTAGTAACTTAAGGAAAGCACAAACAGGGTATGTTGGCTAAACTTTCTCTCTTAGAATCGAATCCCATAATGTTCCTATAAGTTCAAGTATGGTAGGCTCAAGATTTCTAATTTCTATATTCCGGGTTATCCCCTATAAGCATGATTATTCCGAATGAGCCTTATGTCGAAAGATAGTTATTCAAAGTATGGTTTGCGTATTTAAATGTTATGGCTTTGAGTCATGTTTTATATGGAAACTAGTAAACCAATTGGGTGAAAAAAATCGATATGCTTAAGGCTCCGAATTGCTCATATGTGTACCTAAAGTCTTGATTGAAAATATTTTATTGAGGATAATCTATAAAGATGCTTGAAAATGAAATAAGTGAATTGAGAAATAGAGTGTGGCCAATGTGCCAAGATTTTAAGTTATAATTGTTGCTAGTGGTGACAATTAAAAAAATGAATGTGATAAAGATTATGAAATGAGCCTCGACTCAACTGTTTAAAAATGATTTCGAAAATAGAACTGCCTGAAAGCTTTTGTACCCAATTCATGCCCATAAGTGGCTATTTAACTAATATTTTGCTTTATAAATGTATCCAATGTGACTCGAGTTCCTACATACTCAGGTGTTGAAATTGTACATTGTCATTTCTAGGAAAGAGTATTACAAGAGTAAATGGTGTATTGATTATTTATGATTTTGATGTGTGTTTATATTGTTGGTTGTATTCCCCATTATTTTGGATGAAACCATTTGTGTTTGAAGTTTCCATTAATAATGAATTTGAGGTATATAATTGCTTAAATATTGTATGTGTTGATATTTGATGGTGATATTTGAAATTGAAAGGAATGATAAGTGTTGAATATGAAATACGGTCAAGCGCCAAGAATAACTTTATAATTAGGCCCACTCGTGCCAATGTAGTGAAAAGATGGGAAATAAATATGAAATTGTGAATATGGTTGATGTCTCAAATGAGATGGCTTAGCCGATCGGGCTGAGATCGGACTTTGTGTAATAACACGGTGGTATTGTGGATGAAATTGTGAATATGGTTCATGTCTCAAATGAGATGGATTAGTCGATCGGGCTGAGATCGGACTCTGTGTAAGAACAAGGTGGTATTGTGGATTGTGGCATATTGGCACTAAAAACCACCCAACCTAATAATGTGGAAATTGACTTGAAAATTTGTATGATCCTTAACGTGATGTTTTAAGTGTTATTCAAAGCTCATATTGTATTTTTGACTATTTCCCCCTCTATTATGGTTCATTCTATTGGGATAGTGTTTTAGTTTCACATACTAGTACTATTCCCCAGTACTAACGTCCCTTTTACCGGGGGCGATGTATCTTTAATGGATTCAGGTGGTTTCACATCAGGCGTCAGTGATCAGTGATAGCGGTACTCTCTCTTCAGCTGACTTGGTGAGACCCACTTCAGTTCAGGGTCATGTATCTCTTGTTTCTCATGTACTTTGTGTTTTAAGGTATAGCCGGAGCCTTGTTGCCGGCATTTTCATATTACTCTTCAGTTGTACTTAGAGACTCCGTAGACAGGTTGCGGGTGGTGGTTGATGTTGGGAGTCAAAACTAGAAATGTTGGTACTTAGCAAACACATTTTTCATTATATCTTTAAACTTGTAGTATATTAGAAATTATGAATGAAGCTAATAACGAAAATGAAATAGAAGTTGCTAATGAAAAATACTAAGTGTTTGATTAATGGAGTACATCTCCTCTTTGTTCATGTATTAGTTTGGGTAGAAGGAAATCTAAAAGGCTTGCTCGGCCAGATTCACTCGGTTAAGCGCCCGTCGCACTCCCCGAGTTTGGGGAGTGACACTCACAATAACTCAAACCTCACAATTGCTCGGCACTCGCAATCATTCGTACCTACGCTCACTATTGGTAAGTCATACTCCGGTGGGGCGATCCTTTCCGAGCTCTAATAAAATCCAATCATGGCAAGAATCAATAAATCCTACTGCGGCGTGCATCCTGATGCCATAAACATCCTCACAATCAAGCCCTCAGCTCCACTAAGTCATAAATATCTTCAGTCTCTCGACCTCACAAGTCTCATGCCAATCAGCCCAAACAATGATAATATTATGTGAGACAAATGATAACAAAGACTGAGATATGATAGATTCTTGAAATATAATCAAGACTGAGTAGAGAACACTTGCCCCAGTCCATATGGTGAAAATCGCCTCAAATATCGCTTCAATCTGAGCTCCATAGCTCTATATATGTTAAAATGGTTGAACCCCCCCAAAATAAAGTACTTATAATTACTGGACTAATTAATGAATCGCGATCGTGTAATTACCATCACAATCACAAAGAAAAAAATACATTGCCCCTGAAATACACTATGCGATCGTAGCAACAACCTCTCGAACGTGATACACAAGGCCGACCGAACTACGCGATCGTCGGAACAACATCGCGAATGCGAAGAGGTAACCACAATCCTACCTAGCATAGCTCGAACAATACGCAAACACGTAGAAGCAGATGTGAACAAGATGAAAACCATCAACGAGAACGCATTCATCCTCACGCGAATGTGAAGAAAAAATTCATAGTAGACCAAAACACCATTCGCAATCGCGTCTAGACTTTCACGATCGCGAAGAACACCAGAAGGAACAAGTAACAATACAAAACCAACAATGCATAAACCAGTCGAAATAATCTGAAACTCACCCGAGTGGCCAACGGGTTGCTGTCTCATAGTAGCGACAACAGCTACTGCTTCCTCACCAGTCATACTGGAAGTAACATCTCCCCCGTTTGTTTTCTTCTGAGGTGGTGGGGGTTTTGCTTTGGTTTTCGCTGGGGCCGAAGACGTGGCCTTTCCTTTGCCGTTGGCTCTTCTGGGTAGCATCGTTTGTCCTGCACAAATGATCAGTAGTTAGTGGGTGTCACAAAGTGTGTACTATACTCTTTCCCACTTTGCCAAGGGTACTCAGACTTCACCTTGGCGAGTTTATGAACAATTGACACATAAGGCTTCTCGTGATCCACTTCACACTTAAAATTTCATGGAGTTCAAGATGCATGACACTAGTGGTTCTTTTCTCGGAGACTCGGGCTCCAAATGGGATATGTATTTCCATTGAGGAATTACATCGAGTACTTGGCTAGCACAACTGCCATGGGAGCTCTTATGGACTTGAGGGACTGCCTCATGTGCCCAAATTTGTTTGGGGTTCCATAATACCACTTAGCTTCACAATTTCAGCCCATTCCTAAAGGGTTTCGGGGATTGGGGTTCACAACACAATACAATATGACCATGAACGACATAAACCCATAAAGAATCACCATGAATCAAGGATACACCTTTCATAATTGTAACACCCAATTCGAAGTAACAAAGGATAAAAATAGAATCATACCTCAAAGATTGATGTATGTTTGTCGGATGAAATGCACCATGTGGGTGTTGTTGTAGTGAAGATGTGTGTGTTAATCTATGTGTTTTGGTGTGAGTATGAGAGAAAATCTGTGTTAGTTGTGTGCGTGGGAGTAGAAACTTTCTTGAGAGAGAGTTGGGAGATGTAAAAATAAGAAGAGGGGACTTACCTGGCGTTTGGTGTGCGTTTTAGTTAAAAATCCCGGGCATGCTGGCGTTAGCCAGGCATTAGAGTTGGAACACCCAAATCCCTCTAGCGTTAGCCAAGCGTTTTAGGCTTAACGCCTGATGCCCCCTGGCATTAGCCAGGAATTTGGGGCTTAACGCCTGGGGTCTTCTGGTTTTAGCTGGGCGTTTGAGGCCTAAAGCCTGCTTGACCCCAGCTTTGTCCCCACTTTCCGTCATGCTAAAACACTGCTCCTTTCACCCGAATGCACTTGCAAGCTCGTTAGTACCTATTATTACACGAAATACTTCTATCTATACTAAGATTTAACTACGCATTGGGTTTGCTCCCAACAAGCGCCTTAGTTAATGTCATGGCACGATGATTACAACAAGTCAATAAGTTGCCTCCTATGAAGCGCCTGATTTAACATCGCGACACGAGGCAGAACGAACACAGTTTTTCTTAAGAATAGTTTAGTCTTTTAGGTTCAACCAGATGCACAATAGCCATCATACTGGCTTCATTCATTCCCACATACCTTTTTAATCGTTGTCCATTGACCTTGAAGGCGTTAGACCCATCCTCAGCAGTAATTTCCACTGCACCATAAGGAAATAAGTTGATCACCTTAAAAGCGCCAGGCCATCGGGACTTGAGCTTACCCGGGAACAGTCTTAATCTTGAATTGTAAAGCAATACCTTGTCCCCTGGTCTGAAATCTTGGTCCAGAATGTTTTTATTATGTAATCTCTTCATTCGTTCCTTATACAACCTGGTGCTTTCAAATGCTTGTCCTCTGAACTCTTCCAACTCGTGTAACTCTATGACTTGATTTTCTCCAGCAGTATCGAGATCCAGGTTCAACTGTTTAAATGCCTACTAAGCTCGATGTTCTAATTCCACGGGCAGGTGACAGGCCTTACCAAATACCAACTTGTATGGAGACATACCGATTGGTGCTTTGAATGCTGTTCTATAGGCCCAGAGTGCATCATCAAGTTTTTTTGCCCAATCAGTTCTTGTGGCGTTAACTGTTTTGGTCAGCACACTCTTTATATCACGGTTGGAGACCTCAACCTGCCTGCTACTTTGGGGGTGATACGGGGTTGCTACCTTGTGACGTACATCATATTTAGCAAGTAACTTTTTGAAGACACGATTGCAGAAATGAGTGCCTCCGTCACTAATAATGGCTCTTGGGGTCCCAAAACGGGTGAATATATTCTTCTTTAAGAACCCCACCACCCCGCATGCATCATTGGTGGGGAATGCTATAGCTTCTACCCATTTGGACATGTAATCTACAGCAACAAGTATGTACTTATTGTCGTAGGAGCTGACAAAAGGACCCATGAAATCTATCCCCCAAACATCGAACACTTCTACCTCTTGTATCGGATTCATTGGGATATGCTCCCCGTCCATTTGCATTCAATACAGCCCTTCACCCATTGATGGGCATCTCTGAACACAATGGGCCAATAAAACCCGGCCTCCAACACTTTAGCTGCTGTTCAGAGTTCTCCGAAATATCCTCCATAGGGAGTTGGGTTAACAAGCCTGCAAAATAGCAAATTGTTCTATCTTGGGGACGCACCTCCGGATAATGTTATCAATACAAATTTTAAATAAATGAGGTTCATCCCAATAGTAATTACGGTTGTCACGATAAAATCTTTTCTTTTGCACAGAGGAGAGCTCGTAAGGGTCAATTCTGCATGCCAGGTAATTAGCAATATCTGCATACCATGGCACCTCTCCCACACCTGTGGCCAGCAGCTGCTTATCTGGAAAGGTTTCCAGAATATCCCTAGACTCATGTGCCTTTTCAGCACCTTCAAGGCGTGATAAATGATCAATGACTTGGTTGTCCGTTCCCTTACGGTCACGAATCTCCAAGTCAAACTCTTGCAAAAGCAGCACCCAACGAATTAGGCGCAGCTTAGATTCTCTTTTCTCTACCAAATACCGAATGGCTGCATGATCAGTGTACACGATCATTTTCGACCCGATCAGGTAAGACCTGAACTTGTCAAATGCAAACACTACAACAAATATTTCTTTTTCTGTTATCGTGTAATTTAGGTGAGCTCCACTCAACGTTCTACTTGCGTAATAAATTGGGTGCATTACCTTATCTTTTCGTTGGCCCAACATGGCTCCCACAGCAAAGTCACTGGCGTCACACATGAATTCAAACGGTTGCTCCCAGTCGGGGGCAACTATAATCGGTTCAGTGAGTAACTGCTTCTTTAGCTTCTCAAAAGCTACTCTGCAATCATCAGAAAACACAAATGGGTTATCTTTTTCTAGTAACTTACAGAGAGGGTTGGAAATTTTGGAGAAGTCCTTGATGAATCGTCGGTAGAATTCGGCATGTCCCAGGAAGCTACGAATAGCTTTGACTAACGTGGGTGGAGGGAGTTTTTCAATCACTTCTATTTTGGCTCTATCCACTTGAATACCTTTACTCGAGACCAAATGTCCCAAGATGATTCCTTCTTGTACCATGAAGTGGCTCTTCTCCCAATCCAACACTAGGTTCATCTCGATGCACCTCTTTAGTACACGATTTAAATTTGCTAGGCATTCATCAAACGAATTTCCCACCACTGAGAAATCATCCATGAATACCTCCATAATATCTTCCACCATGTCTGTAAAATGGCAGACATGCACTATTGGAATGTTGCAGGTGCATTACAGAGACCAAATGGCATCCTCCTGAAGGAAAATACCCCATAAGGGCATGTAAAGGAGGTATTTTCCCTATCCTCTGGGGCAATAGAAATCTGGTTGTACCCCGAATCCCCGTCAAGGAAACAAAAAGGAGACCTCCCTACTAGCCGTTCGAGCATCTGATCAATGAAGGGAAGTGGGAAGTGGTCTTTGCGGGTGGCAAGGTTCAACTTTCTGTAATCCATGCATATTCTCCAGCCCGTGACGGTTCTAGTGGATATCAGCTCATTTTTATCATTCCTTACCACTGTCATACCACCATTCTTTGGTACACACTGTACTGGGCTAACCCAGCTGCTGTCAGAAATGGGGAAAATAATTCCCGCATCTAACCACTTTCTAACTTCTTTCTTTACCACTTCCTTCATATTTGGGTTCAACCGCCTTTGATGTTCCCTAGAAGTTCTGTGTCCCTCTTCCAGGAGAATCTTGTGCATGCAATAGGTTGGGTTGATCCCTTTGATATCTCCCATCGTCCAGCCAATGGCAGTCTTGATTTCAGAAAGTACCTGTAACAAATGTTGTTCCTGCACATCTAACAACCCAGATGAAACAATAACAGGTAATGTAGAGTTTGGTCCAAGAAATGCATACCTGAGGTGTGCTAGTAAAGGCTTCAACTCTAAATTGGGTGGTACTTCAAGTGAGGGCTTGGCTGGTGGGCTCTCTTTCTTTTCCAATTGTAATGGTTCAATTTCGAGAGCCCTCGACCATGTCCCTTTTCCATCCAATGCTAATACCCATTGTGCAAGCTCCACACCGTTCATATCATCTAAGTTCATCAAACATTCAGCCAAAGGGTCCCTCACAGTTAGGGATGCATCATCTTCTTCCAGGATCACGTTCACGGCATCAATAAGAGAGCAGTTGGCGAACTCACTTGGTCGCCTGATTGACTTCTACACGTTGAACGTGATTTCTTCATCATTGAGCCTCATCTTAAGCTCACCAGTCTCACAATCGATGAGGGCTCTGCTTGTGACCAAAAATGGCCTTCCCAAGATTATGGGAATTTTCTCATCTACTCGGAAGTCTATGACCACAAAGTCAGCAGGGAACACAAATTTCCCCACTTGCACTAACACATCGTCCATAATACCTGACGGTCTCTTCACAATCCTATCAGCAAGTTGCAGCAGCATGGAGGTAGGCTTGGCTCTACTAATCCCCAGTATTTTATATATGGCTAGTGGCATCAGATTAATGTTGGCTCCGAAGTCACATAGAGCTTTGGCGAAAGCTAAGTTGCCAATGGTACAAGGAATTGTTAAACTCCCCGGGTCAGACAACTTTTCAGTAATAGGACACGTCACCACCGCACTACAAGTCTAAGTAAGGGTGACAGTAGCCAGATCTTGAAAGTCAATTTTTCTGGACATCAAGTCCTTCATCATTTTAGCATAGCTAGGTATTTCCTTCAATGCATCAATCAATGGAATATTTACATGTATCTGCTTTAGCATGTCTAAGAATTTCTTATATTGCTCATCCTTCTGGTATTTGCCAGCCTTTAAGGGAATGGAGCTGGTGATCTCTTCTTTCCTGTTATCTGTTCTTTTTTCTTTTCCACCACCACCTCAACTGCTGGATCTGTGATTTCCTCAAGTTCTTTCTCAACTTCACCTTGCTTATTAGATTCTCCTTCAGGTGGCTGCACTATGCCATTGGTCAAAGGAGTCGATTCATCAATTTCAATAGGCACCTGCTCCAATGTATCTGTCTGTCTACTTTCCTGCCTCATCTCTTGTTCCAGGTCCAGGTCTCTGTCATTGCGGAGACTCACTGTCATTACATGCTTTGGGACCTGGTCCTTTGGATTCACCTGAGTATCAGCAGGTAAAATTCCGTGAGGACGATTGTTATCTGCATTTGAAATCTGCCCCAGCTGCACCTCGATGTTTTTAATGGCTGAGTCATGGGCATCTTTTCTTTCGCTGATATTAGCATTTGACCCAATAACCTGCTGCATCATAGCTTCTGACCTAGAGAACCCACCTTCTTGCCTTCCCCCCTGTTGATGTTGAGGAGGGTAGTATGATTGTTGTTGATTCTGATGGTTATAAGCTTGTGGCCTCTGATATGGTACTGCATTACTTTATGGTCCCATGACACCCATATTTCCACTGTTCTGTTGTTGGTGAGGTGGTCTATACGGTTGAACTTGCTGACCCCAGTTCTGACCCCTTGTCTCTAGCGTTCATCATTTGACACATAATTCATGTTTTCTGGATAAGGCGGGTCATAACATGACTAATGCAAGATGTGCATAAGCCCCTATTGGTTGAATCTACGATGTATACCTGTTGTTTGTGCCCTAATTCCTCCACCTTCTTAGTTAGTATGCTCATATGTGTTATAAAGGTGGACACATTCTCTGCAATAGTATTAGATGGATCGAATGGCACTGAGTGAACTACATGAGTAATGGGTGCATTTCTGGTTGTTCATCCTGAATTTTGTGCCATTTTATCAAGTAAGATCTGACTTTATCTCCACGTTTTGCTCAATAATGCTCCACACGCTGAAGCATAAACATTTGCCTTAACAATATTAGCCAGACCCATATAAAAACGCTGCCCCAACATCTTTTCTGGAATACCATGATATGGACAGATAACCAGCATTCCCTTAAATCATTCCCATGTCTCCTGTAATGTTTCAACTGGTTTCTGTCTGAAGCTCAAGATTTCATCAATTTGTTGTGCAGTTTTGTTGGGTGGATGAAACTTGTTCACGAACTACTTAACTAACTCCTCCCATGTGGTAATGGAATTGATGGGGAGTGACTTTAGCCAAGTCTTGGAAGCTCCACTCACTGAGAATGGAAACAACAATAGTTTTATTGCCTCCTCAGTGACATTTGGTTGCCTCTGTATTTTGCAAATTGACAGGAAGTTCTTTAAATGCTGTTGGGGGTCTCCGATGTATGACCCTAAGAATAGTCCTTTGTTTTGAAAGAAGTGCAGCATATTATTTGTAATCTGGAAGGACTCGGCCTGTATTTGAGGGACAAGTATCGCACTGGCAAAATTCCCTACTGTGGGTTGTGCCCAGTCATATAAAGGAGCCTCTGCCCCTATTTGAGCGACTGGGTCTACCACAACATCCCCATTGTTGTTCCTGTTATTTGGATCTTCCATGCAGGGTTCAAGTTGTTCAATTGATGGTTGCTGCTTGCTTTTTCGGTTGGCCCGATTTAGGGCCTTGAAAACTTTCTCAGGTCTGATAAGGCTGCAATTACTTCACCAGTTCTCGATGAGCTTCTAGGCACGCACATGTAGAACCAAGTTAACAAACGTTAAACTTTCAATGTATAAATGAAAATTTGAAGAAAATTGACTATATTCCAGAATTTTGTATTCTTCCAACTTGCCCGGCAATGGCGCCAAAATTTAATCATGATAAACTATGTCTTATAGAAATACTAAACGGGTGCTGCAAATATAATCCGGGGTATTACGCCCAGAGTCGATCCCACAGGGAATTTACGTATCAATCAAGCCGTCAGAATACGAAACTTTTACTTAATCAATTTTCGTAAGACTTTTGAATATCACTTGATAATGTTTTACTATTTCTACTGGCACAATTAATAAACTAATGTATACTAACAATATGGTGTAAACAATTAAAATAAAGGTCTAAGGTTATGGTTTCCCCTGTCGGTGAACTTCCTTCTCGGATACTTCTTATAGTTTGATTAGTTGTCTCTATAAATCATGAACACTCTATCTACCATAAATCTCTCTCAATTAATTATGATAATTTACTGGACGCACTCTCTCAAGTTACGTTAACTAGATTACATTACAGCTTACTTTAGATTGCACCCGAAGTATCGTTATTTCTAATCCAACTTCTAAATCCTCGATTTTGACTTTCGTCTATACTCTGGGAGTGGTTTTGTTCAAACAAATACCTAAATATGCACTCTCTCTCAAGTAGATACATAATAAATAGAAACAGCTAATTGAGGGCTCATCAATCAACTACAACAAGAACGTAGTTGAACAAATAGAGTTTAATCAACAAACCAAAGCTATATTAATATCACAATAAGTTCATCCCCTAACGGGTTCTACCAAAACCCTAGATTAAAGTAATTAGCTACTCATGCTCATAATAATCAAATCCAAAATAACTTGCATAATTAAATTACAGAGTAATGAAGAAAGGATGTAAAAATTAATGTTTTCCTTTGTTGAGTAGTATTCCACAGGCTTCTCTTGTATATGATGGAAGAAGTCCCCCCAAGTTGTGTTTTTAGGTCTATTTATATGTTTTGGATAAACCTTAAACGTGTAGGAGACTCCTATTCAAACCGGAAAACACTTAAAACCTTCAAAACTCGGATTGGACTAGACTAGGGACCAGGCGTTACAGGCCAAACGTCTGGCTAACGCCTATCCAGGCCTGGCATTAGGGCCCAAACGCCTGGCTAACGCTTGGCCAGACCTAGCGTTAGGGCCCAAATTCTTGGCTAACGCTTGGTCAGGCCAGGCTTTACAGCCCAAACACCCGGCTATAGCTAGGTTCACTCTTGAGACTATTTTCGATGTTTATGCATCCATTTAACTCGGCTTCCATCTCCAATTCACCTACACATGAAATGGAATACATTAGGCACATACAAAGTGTATTTTCATCATTAACGCACATAAAATGTAGGGCACCTAATGTGTTTTGATGTTTTTATTAGGTTTGAATAGATATTTTCAACTTGGACATGTGCCCAGATTTGTGTTTGGGTGTTTCTAGAAAGTTTTGGCTCAACTTGGTGAAAGTTGGCAATTTGAAGGTTTAGAAAGTTCACAGGTTTGATCGAGAGTTGACTTTGATGTTATCGAGTTTAGATTATTGTTCTGAGAGTTGAAATACTTTATTTTTGTCCTTTGGAACTTCTGTGAAAAATTTGATGTGATTCTGAATTATTTAGACGTGTTCGACGTAAGTTTTGAATTTGAAAATTAAAAATAGTTCACTAAGCTTGAATTGAAGTGTGGTTTGTTGTTTCTATGTTATTATGTGTGATTTGGGCCCTCAAGTAGGTCCATTTTATGGTTTGGGACTTGTTGGTATGTAGAGACGGGGACCCAAGGCGCTCGGGTGTGTTTCAGATTTATTTTGGACCATTTTGAGCCTTTATGGATATTGTTGGTTCTGGTAGGTATCTAGTGTGGCCGCACATGCAGAACCTTGGGCGCACGTGCGAAGTCGCAGATGCGGTTGATAAGACACAGTAAGCGTAATGTTGATCTTGGAAAAAAGTTCGCATATGCAGAGTGTTTTTTGTATCTGTCGGACCACAAAAGCGATCACTCTGGCACAGAAGCAAGACGGGAGGCTGGAATGATGATTGCGCAGATGCGAATCTCTCCTTGCACTTGCGATGTTAGAGAAGCGGAAGATTTTCCATAGGTGCGAGAAGTTGAGGCTTGACTAGAACTTGCAGATGCGAATTATTTGTTGTAGATTCGCCACAGCAGATTCAGCTATTTGGTCCCCAGATGCGTAGATGCCTGGGCAAACTTTATAATTCGATGGTTGAGTTATTTATCACATTTTGAGATCTAGAGCTCGGATTTGGGCGATTTTTAGGTAGCTTTAACGATTTGGATTGGGGCAAGTATTTACAACTCTGATTTTATTATTTCACAAGATTCTATCGTGATTTTGGAATTTGATTGATGAATCTAAAAGAGAAATTGGGAGTTTATGTCCAAACTTTTTTAAAAGTTAATATTTGAGATTTTAACATCGATTTGGAGTCGGATTTAAGTAAAACAAGTATGCTTGGACTCGCATTCGAATGGGTTATCACAATTTGTGAGTTTTGTTACGGTTCCGAGGTGCGAGCCTGAGTTGACTTTTTAGTTGACTTTGCGTAATTGATTAAAGATTTTACCTTTATCGTTTGGGTTAGATTCCTATGGAATTAGTTGATGTTTTGACTTGCTTTTGGCTAGTTTCAAGGTGTTCGTAGGTCAATACGTGCAGGATGGCGCTTCTAGAGTATCAATTTTGCTTTCTTGAGGTAAAGGTAAGTATCTTGCCTAAACTTTGTTGAGGCACTACTTTCCTATATTATTTTGTGATAGCTACATGAGTGGGATTGAGTCCATGTGCGTGTACTGAGGTATTTTTCATGCTCGCAGCAGTGTTTAGGCTCTGATATGCTTTGGATTAATTACTAAGCTTATTGTTGTGATGTTTCTTATATTTGTATAATTTTTGTGAGATAATTGAGCAATGTTTGAGGTTACATAGAGGTAAATATCCTAAATGAAGCTGATAATTGTTATTCTTATGATGTATTTGCCTGATTTGAGCTATGATAACACACTCTGTACATGTATACACCTTAGCATGTCACTTATGCCAGTCTAGGAGTATGAAATTTGATGTTCATAGATCATGTACATATCTTCTTGTATATATTGTTTGCATGTGATATGGATTGGGTTAGTAGACTGTGACCACACCCGAGAAGATTGTAATATTTAGCATGTGACCATGCCGAGTGGATCGTGATATTATTAGTATATGAGTAGTCCGTGCAACATGTGAGTTGTCCGTCCAGTTTATATTAGTAGCACGTGAGTTGTTCGTGCAACACCTGAGTTGTCCATGCAACACGTGAGTTGTCCGTACATATCTGGTATAATAATTATTATTATTTGCACGTGAGTTGTCCGTGTAGAACGTGAGTTGTCCCTGCCGTTGACATTATTATCAAGCGAGTTGTCCGTGAAACACGTCAGTTGTCCGTGCAGCATGTGGATATGGATTCATCCCCCTAGGTTTAACCTCTCATGTTCCTTCTTAATGGTGTACACGTGGATTCTGAGAAACCGACAGGTTTTTGGTTGATGTGGTATGAGGAAAAGATGATCAGTGGTTTGTTTCGATTATGGCATCTCTGAGGAATGTCTGACCAATGATTATTTTGGTTATTGCGTTTCATCTTTACTTGCGATTTCGTTGGTTGTTTACATGGTTTATTTGCATATCTTCTTTATATGTCGATTTGCTGACTGAGCAAGGTACGTTAAGTTATTGGGTGCACCAATGTGGTTTTTTCTATGATTCATGACTTGATCTTATTATCGTTCTATACTTGTTACATTTATGAACTATATAGGTGGTTAAGGGGTATCATTTATAATTCTTTCTTTTATTACCTCGACGAGGTTAATTATGATATTTTTTGAGTACATGGGGCTGGTTGTACTCATACTACACTTCTACACTTTGCATGTAGATCTTGGAGTTAAGTTATTGTAGATGGCAGAAGCTGACATTGAAGACATATATCCCTTCCGAATGTAGCTATCACTTATCCTTGGTAGCTTTATTTCTGTAATCTGTTTATGTATATTCGAAATAAATATTTTATTTATTTTCATACCATCTTTGTAAATGTAAGTCTTAGTGGCTCATGCCTTGTACTACCAATCCTTGGGACAGTCAAAGAAACTTAGTTATTTCACTTAATCATTTTCCTATTATTTTCATTAGGATTGTTTGACTGTTGTTTTTCTTACCTAGATATTTAGGTTAGGTGCCATCACGACTAGGTGAATTTGGATCGTGACAAAAACATCCTATCATTGTACCATTTTGTTCCTATAACGACCGACCTTGTCATTTTGAGATTTTGCGTTCTATTAGGTTTTTTGAAACTTTGAGTTGCTTCATATGATTTATTATGACTTGTGCATACGGCCGAATTTGATTTTGAGTGGTTCGCGATCTATTTTGAAGAATGACTCACTATTTAAAAGCTTTAAGTTTGATGAGTTGACCAAGTTTTAACTTTTGGGTAAAGGAATTCAAAATCAGGTTTTGATGGTTCCAATAGATTCGTATGATGATTTTGGACTTGTTCAAATATTTGGATTTGGTTTTGGACGTTCCTAGAATTCGACACTATTTGTTGAAAGTTGGCAATTTGAAGAACTTAAGAATTCATAACAAGAGTTGACATTTATTTTATTATACTCTAATTGGTGTTCCAAGACTTTGGATAGGTTTATATAGTTGAATTGAACTTGTGTGCAACGTTTGGAAGTAATCTGAAGTGTGTAAGTGTGATTCCAACATTCTTTTGAAAGAATAAAGATTTAACAACTTAAGAAAAATTATATTCAGTTTGAGCCTCAATTCTTGTTATGATAATCCCGTGGGTGTTTTGAGACTTTGAATAATGTGTTTGTACTTGTTGGTATGATTGGATGGGGTCCTGAGGGGATTGGGTGTGTTTTGCATCACTAGGTGAGAGATTAGTTAAGTTAAGGATTTAGAGTTTGACCACGACCAATATCGGGTCAAGACCACCTTTTTCGGTGTTTTGTGCATGCGATCATGTACGTAGAATTATGATTTAAATGCATATATGGTTTGTATCTGGGAGGTTTAGAATGAGTTTTGGGTGCTAAAATGAAGTTTTTTTTATTGCTGATTTTTCTAGTGTAATAATTTCGAAAATACCGATTATGTCCCTGAAATTTTCAAACTTCCTTTAAAACACTAAAACATCATATCTCCCTTATTTTAAATCCAAATAGGGTAATTAGAATACTTTATTGGGTGTAATCTCACAGGGATTATGTTGGGCTTATAAAATATGAGTTTCAGGATCATCTTGGATCTGATTTGGGCTGGGACAACTCCTACATTATTTTTCATTTGTTTCGAAATTTCGTTACTTTTTCTGACAAGGAATGGAGCTCAGGAAGAGGCTATTTTTTATGGAGTTTTTATATACTTCATTGATATTTGAGTTGTTCAGACGTCGATTTGTATGAAAGCATTGTTAGAGTACTGATTTGGCTTGTTTGAGGTAAGTATCTTGCCTAACTTTGTTTAAGGGAACTTTCCTTATAATTGATATTTCTTGCTACGTGCGGGGTGATGTATATATGAGGTAAAAAGTGTATATACATGTGCCATATGTTTTCACGCTCGAGGGTAAATTCTTGCTTACCGTATGCCTTGTTTAGTTATGTGCTCTACTTGATTCAATGTATTATTCCATTAATTGATTACGTGACCATAATAAACCATGCTAGAGATATGTTGAGGCTATTGGTACCTTATTTTAAATATGATGAGAAAAGCTTGAGACTTATGCTATATTTTCCTCGGAGGTAGATACACATATATTATGAACACACATCCGTACTTGTTCTTGTGTTATGTCTTGGTTGGGATGTGTGCACTCTGTGACACATATGCGATCCTTTGTACGACTAATTGAACTTTGTTGCTATAATTTATTTAGTTGTAGCCATGTTTATATGTGAACCACATCCGTATTTTTTTCTAATCATGTCCTTGCACTTTATTGTTGAGTTATGAGGATATCCCTATCAATGCTAATTTGTTAGCTTGCATTGTTGTGATTGTGCAATGGGTATTTTCCGTGCAAGTGTGATGATATTTGGGCACATGTAGACTTGTAGAGAGGATTTTTGGGGGTGTCACCACGAGATCTTTGCCGTGTGATTGTGTCTATTATTGTGTGCATTGGGTGAAATAAGGGTAGCATTTTCTCGGGTAGCCCACGTGGAGAAATATGGGAGGCATTTCATTATTATGTGAACATGCAACAAAATATGAGTGGCATTGTTGATGATGTCATGTCATGATTCGGGGTTGTCTTTCTTGATGTTGTTTATGTGTTGAAATGGGGTTGATATTTTGATTGCAAACATATTTCTTAAAAAATTTCGTCTTGTATTTTTAATGAGTTGTTAGTTGAATTTGACAAGATATCACATACCCCACTTATACTTGATGATTTGCTGTCAAAGATAGTTTTTTTTTTTTTTTGCATTGAGTTGATATCTCATATTTTTTTGAGTTGTTGGTGGCATATCAGATAGACATAACAAGGAAGTTGTCATCATGCATTGATATATTTTAGTATTGAAATGTTCTCTTGAACGCATTATTTGACAATTGATACGAAATATGATCATGATGAGCACTAGTTTACAATCATGTATGAGTATGGAGCACACATATTATATGGTGTATACCTCTTTGTGTGCGGGGTTGGTGCAATTTATATTTGTTGCACATGTCTAATTGGTAGAGTTTTTTTTTTACCCTATCCTAATTGTTCACCTTTAATGTGATATTCTTTATTCCATAATTGTCTTTTTATAATATTTTCTTTGTATTATAGAATTTATTGAGTTGCACATGTTCTGAAAAGTGCGTATCTTTTGACTTTAAAATAAGGGTGGCTGAAATGAGGATGTGGAGATGGATGTGTGGGCATACAAGGAAGGATAAGATTAATAATGAAGTTATGATGCACAAGGTAGACGTGGCTCATGTGGAAGACAAGTTGAGGGAATCGAAGCTAAGATGGTTTTGGCATGTGAAAAGGAGAGACACCGGTGCCCGAGTTAGGTGGTGTGAGAGGCTAACCGTGGCGGGCTAGGGGAGGGGTAGAGGGAGTCCTAATAAGTGCTTGTGAGAGGTTATTAGATAGGACATAACACTACTTCAACTTACCGAGGACATGACTCTCAATAGGAAGGTGTGGATGTCGAGAATTAGGGTTGTGGGTTAACGGGTAGTCGAGAGTTTCTTCTAGTCTTACCAGTTGTATGGGTACTAGCCTTGTTTATCCTAGTCCTAACTCTTAATTTTTCTTACATAGTGTATCATTCTTACTGGTATTATTGGTACTATTCTTGTACATTAGCATTCCTAGATCATTGTTTATGCACACTAGGTCAATTGTTTTCAGTCCTATTACTTTGTTGTTGTTATTATCTTTTTCTGCTTCTTTTTTCGCTAGTCTTGAGCCTAGGGTCTTTCGAAAATAACCTCTCTATCTCTGTAAAGTAAGGGTAAGTCCTTTATACATATTATCCGCCTCAAACCCCACTTGTGGTATTCCACGATGTTGTTGTTGTTGTTTTGTTGTTGTTGTTATTGTTGTTATTAAAGAGTTAATAAATTTAACCAAGAGTTGGCTTTAATTTTATTGTACTCTAATTGGTTTTCTGAGACTTTTAATAGGTCTATATAGGTAAACTTGCTTGAAAAGTTTGTAAGAAATCCGAAATGTGTAAGTGTGGTTCCAACACATTTTAGAAGGAATGAAGGTTTAACAACCTAAGAGAAATTTTATTCGGTTTGAGCCTCGATACTTTGTTGTGATGTTACCGTAGGTATTTTGAGCCTTTGGATAATTTTAGATAATGTATTATTACTTCTTGGCATGAATGGATAGGGTCCTAAGGTGATCAGGTGTATTTTGGATCATTGGTAGAGAGACTAGCTAAGTTAAGGATTTAGAGTTTAACCACGATAAATATCAGGTTAAGACGACCCTTTTCGGTATTTTGAGTGCGCGAGCAGGTTCGTAGCATATTTTATGATTGAAATGCATATATGATTTGTGTCCTTGATTCCAACTGGGTTTTGGGTGCTAACATGAAAATTTGTGGTGGTTGCTTTTTCTGGTGTAATAACGCCAAAAATACCGATTGTGTCCCTAAAATTTTTAAACTTTCTTTTAAACATCAAAACATCATATCTCCCTCATTTGAAAGCCAAATTGGGTGATTATAAAGGCTATATTGGGCGTAATCTCACAAGGATTATGGTCGAAATATCAAATATGAGCTTTGGGATCATTTAAGATCTTATTATGGCTGGAACACCTGCTGTTTTTTTTTTACTTGTTTCAAAATTTAGTTAATTTTTCTCACAAGGTTTTGGAGCTCGGGAAGAAGAAATTTTTGAGGGATTTTTATCTACTTCATTGTTATTTGAGCCGTTTGGAGGTCAATTCGTATGGGAAGTCATTTTATGAGTATTAATTTGGCTTATTTGAGGTATGTTTCTTGCCTAACTTTTGTTGAGGAAATTTTTCCTTATTATTGACATTTTTTGCTACGTGTGGGGGTGATGTATATATGAAGTGACAAGCATATATACATGTTCCATAGGCATTCAAGCTCGAGGTTTATTCTTGCTTGCATTATGCCTTGCTTGGTTGTGTGTTCTACTTGATTCTATGTCTTATTCCAATAATTGAGAATGTGAGCACATTAAACCATGCTAAAGATATGTGAGGCTATTGGTGCCTTATTTTAAACATGATGAGAAAATCTTGAGACTTATGCTATATTTTCCCGGAGGTAATACATGTATGTTGTAAACACACTTCCGTACTTGGTCTTGTGTTCTACCTTGATTGGGACATGTGCACTCTATGACACATATATGATCCTTTGTATAAGTATTTGAACTTGATTGCTATAATTTATATAGCTATAGTCATGTATTATATGCTGAAACTCATCCGCATTTGTGTTGTTATCATGTCCTTGTGAACTTTATTGATGAGTTATGAGGATATGTCTCTCGATGAATTTTTTTTATCTATGTCCTTGTGAACTTTATTGATGAGTTATGAGGATATGTCTCTCAATGAGTTTTTTTTATCTTGTATTGCTGTGATTGTGGCAAGAAGCCTTTGCCGTGCAATAGTGATGATTTTGTGGATAATGTGGACATGTTGAGCGGATTGATAGGGGCTGTAAACATGAGGTCTTTGTTGTTCGATTGTGTTTATTATTGTGCGCGTAGGGCTAAAAAAGGGCTGCATTTTTTGGGTTACCCACGGGTGGTGATATGCGCATGTGGCAAAATAAGGGGGCATTTCATTGCTATGTGCACATTCAATGAAATAAGGGTGGCATTTTTTATGATGTTATGTGATGATTTGAGGGTGTCTTTCTTGATGTTGTTTATGTGTTGAAATAAGGTTGATATTTGATTGCATACATGTTTCTTAGAAGTTTTTGTCTTGTATTTTTAATGAGATGTTAGTTAAATCTAACATGCTAACACATGCCGCACTTCTACTTGATGAGTCGTTGTCAAAGATGAGTTTTTCTGCATTGAGTTGATATCTCATATTTTTGTTGAGTTGTTAGTAGCATATCAGATTGACATGATAATGAAGTTGTCATCATGCACTGATATATTTGATTCTTGAAAAGTTCTCTTGAACGTGTTATTTGGCAATTGATACGTAATTGGATCATGTTGGGCACGTGTGTACAATTATTTATGAGTATTTAGCACGCATATTATATGGTGTATACCTCTTTGTGAGCGGGATTGGTGCAAGTTGTATTTGTTAAACATGTCTAATTGGTAGAATTTTTTATTACTATCATGGCCCCAATTTCCCGCCATAGGACATCGTGACGGCACCTACTCTCTAGGACTAGCTAAGAAATAACAATAGATATAAGTCTCAAACTCAACAGTTGTATTAAAACAACATTACAACTTAGCATATACAATTCCAGAAACCCGGCAAAATACAAGTCACAAGCTCTAAGTATGAATACTGGATAATCCTATACATCACGTCTATATATAAAGGATAATGAAATAAGAGATCCAGAGAGAGGGGGCTCCAAGGACAGGGGACGCCAGCATGTATACCTTGAAGTCTACGCGGTAGAATCCCAACTAATGCCTGGGCCGGTAAGAAGTACCTGGATATGCACAAAAGGATGTGCAGAAGAGTAGCATGAGCACACCATAACGGTACCCAATAAGTGCTAAGCCTAACCTTGGTAGAGTAGTGATGAGCTCAGGTCAGATCCCTACTGGAAATAAATAAAAGACTGAACAATTATAGCCACAATAATAATAACAGTAATGAAATTGAAAGAACGAATGGCATAGAAATAGTGCAACATGGAGAACGACAATTGATAGCATGCTAAGGAAACAACAACCAAAGACAAGTGCAAAAGAATGGGGAAAGGTCAACAAGAGCCACTACTGCGGTAGCGCCTCGTTGACTCAAGTCACATAAACAAATCACAATCTTTCCTTATACCACCGCGGGAGCCTTTACATTTAGTTTTTAAAAATTATTTTTTCCGAAATAGCATCCTGCGTTTTAGCCCACCTTATCATACTGCATCGCTTCTAGTAGTTCCCTTATTAGACATGCTTATCAAGCCCATCTTATCTCACTGCATGCGTTTCGATACCCAAACCTTATATCACCGCACTTGTATCGATATCACAATGTATTATGAATCGCACCTCAAGTGCCCAATATCATAATTGGCATGAAAAACCAAACAATAATAGAATTTCAAAATAAGGAGCCCACGGCTCAACCGCAATGTACACAAAGTCTAAACAATAACAACTAGAAGAATAGCTCAATGGAATGATATTTAACAACTTAACACTTTGCCTCAATATGAATCACGACTTTTTCAACTGAATACCAATTTCAACAACCAGATATTCCAATAAATAGCAATTTCAAGTAAAGAATTCAACAGTTATATAATGAGTACGGAATAAGGAAACAATAATTTGAACTAAACATGTAAATTAATTAGCAAGTAAGAGATAATACAAATAGACATGTGAAATTAGACTAAAATGATGACTATAACATGTTAAGATAACTCAATTAAGGCATGAAAGGAATCCACATAGATGAAAATCGGTAATTTCCACATTAAGCCCGTGTATACACTCGTCACATGCATACACGGCTCCTGTATATCAAAATTATAACAAGCAACACCAATCATAAGGTAAAATTCCCCCATACAAAGTTAGGCAACCCACTTGCCTCAAACCACGCCAAATCAATCCACTAGAAGGCCTTTCCCTTGATTTTCTAACTCTAAACGGCTCGAATCTTGCCAAATAATTTCATACTATAAATATAACTAAAGGAAACTAATTCAAACAATGAAATTACGATCTTGGCAAAGAATTGAAAAATCAACCGAAAAGTCCACACGGGCCTACATCTCGGAACCCGGCCAAAAGTATAAAATACGAACACCCATTCGATATCTCGTCTTACCATACAACAATTACTCAAACCCGACCTCCATTCGCCTCTCAAAGCTCAAAAATTTAGCCTAAGGAGTTTCTACCATTTTTACCCAATTTCCAACTCCAAACACTAATCTAATAAAGAAATTATCAATACATTCATGTAAATTAATCAAAAACGAGTTAGAATTCCTTATCCCAAGTTCTCTATGAAAAACCCTCGATAAATTGCCTCCCACCGAGCTACCTAAGTTCAAAAATGAATTATGAATCAAACTCTCAGATATTCCCCTTTTCTGCCCACTTAAGTCGCATTTGCGACCTAACTGCCGTATGTGCGGTTCCACACCTGCGAAATTTCTATCGCAAGTATGGCCATGACTTAAATCCTCACTCTCCACTTCTGCGAGAAAAGGTCCACATCTACGCACACGCCCCTGGGACGGAATATTTTGCACCTGCGACCATTGTCGCTCATGCATTTCACTCCTTCTCATAAGCGAAGTCGCTTCTGCGGATATCTTGCCCCTTCTGCGACCCCTGCTGTACATGTCCAGTTCCGTACATGCGATCTCCAGGTCGCTTTGGCGAGCTCGCACCTACGGCCAATCCCTCCGCATGTGCGAAGACACTAGAAGCTGCAAATCTTCAGCAAATTCTACAAGTCTAAATTGTTCCGAATTCGATCGGAATCACACCCAGCGCCCCCTGCGACCCTGTCTGAATATACCAGCTAGTTTCAAAACACATAATGGACCTAGTCAAGGCAAAAAAATCAGATCAAACAATATAAATTCTATGAATCGCAACCCAAATTCAAGCCTAAGAAATTTTGAACTTCTGAATTCCAAAACCAATGTTGATTCTTACCAAAACAACTACGATTGACTTCAAATTTTGCACGCAAGTAATAAATGACATCACATACCTTTTCCAACTTCCAGAATGGGGATCAGACCGTGATATCAATAAAGTCAACTTTTGGTCAAACTTTTCAAATTTCGCCAAATCACGCTGAAACGACCTCCAAATCAACATCAGGACGCTCCTAAGACCAAAATCATATCAGGGAGCTATTAAAACTATCAAAACTCTACTCCGGAGTCATCTTCACACAAGTCAAACTACAGTCAACTCCTACGAGTTACACCTCCAACTTAGGGACTATGTGTCCCAATTCACTTCAAAACTTACCCAAAACAAAAACCAAACTCCTCGGCAAGTTATATAACTACAATATAACATATAGAAATCATGATTTAGGGGATACGGGTTAAAATAATCAAAATGACCGATCGGGTCGTTACAAATACCATATCCAGTTGTGCACCTTCACCGTTGATATTCTTTGTTCTGTAATTGTCTTTGTAGAATATTTTCTCTCTATTATACATGTTATTATGTTGCACGGGATCAGCAAAGTGAGTATGTTTGACTTAAAAATCTCGTCACTACTTCTCTGAGGTTAGTCAAGATACTTAATGAGTGCATTGGGTCGGTTGTACTCACACTACACTTATGCACCTTGCGTGCAGTTCTGGAGTTGAATAGTCGTGGAAGATGGAACTTTTCATTGAACACGAACCTGTGTTCCCGATTCGAGCTGCCATTTGTTCATGGATAAGGACCTCATTTCTGTTTGTGTAACCTTCAAAAATATATTGTATGTATTTCTTTTATCAGCGTTTTAATTCTAAATTATAGTGACTCATGACTTGTACTATCAGTCCTTGGGGTAGTTGTATTAAATTCTTTTGCAGTCTTATTTATAATTATTGACGATTTCTCATTATAATAGCAACTTATACAGTTTGTAGCAAGTTGGATTAGGTGTTATCACGATATTAGTGAGATTTTGGATCGTGACAGTCCCCTCTAGGCCAGGACTGTATATAAATCTACCCAACATTCTATGTTATAATAAGTCATCATAAATCATGACCCTTGTATTTGTCTTAACATGCGTTGTTATTATTAGCATGTCAAAACCAACTCACATATCAAGAATTGAAACGAGCAGGTTTACGAAGACTTATCTTAATAAATTTTAAGGTTGTTGAAAGGTTCTGAAATAGTTGGGAGGCAAAAAAAGAAGAGATACAGGATTTTGATGGAGTTGAAAGTCAAAACCTAAAAAGTGTCAATTTAAGAATTAACATTGTAACCCTCACAACTTGGATGAAACGCGAACATCTTTATGATAGGAGAAGGGAGAATAGTTAGGATTTTGATGGAATTGTAACCCTCCAGTTTAATCCCAATATGTGAAATTTAGGGAAGGTAGTTTATATGTAGACCTTACTCCTACATAATACAGGTAGAGAGGCTCTTTCCAATATATATATATATATATATATATAGAAGTGACAGGAGAAGGGAGAATAGTTAGCGCGAGTATGGTTTATAAAAAATTCTTATCTATCCATTAATTACACTAGGTAAACGAATGCAAAATTATTTCTTGCATATAGTCTTTTTGCTTAATCTCGTTTTAGCTTGTGATTTTTATTGTTAAATTGTTTAATCTAGTATAAATCAATTCCGACTAAGCATCTTTGCTTCAACCTATAAGTCGAAAGGTTCATTGCTGACTGGCAATGGCAAGAAAAGGCGTGAAGGAATAAACTAAAGGAGGGGCCAAAGATTCTTTCGTAGCTTTGTCGCTTCCCTAAGAGCCAATTTGACATAAAAACTTGACTTATTAGCAGCAGCAGTTTCTGTCATAATCAACTTGAGCACTTGAAACCATCTCCAGTGATACAATTCTTATTGGTGCCCCTAATCTTGCAAAAATAACGAACAAACAACCCCTCATGTTTGCAATTTCTTCCAACTGTCCAAATACTTCTTTAGTGTCAATTCACTTCTTTGGAGCCATCAATTGACCTCGCATGATGCACATTTTCGTCTTTTTAGTTGAACATATTGTTAAAGTATTAACTTATTAATTGAATTCTAGACTTACTTCAAGCACTTTACCGTGTGTTTTGAAAAAAGTTGTCATGCACATTTACTTTATCTAACTATAAAACGGAGATTTGATTACATAAATTTATTAACATGTTAGGAATAAGCAGTACAATTGTTCAAACTATGTAAAAGAATTATTTGAGAGAATTCCTCAGCTGGGTTCAAAAAAGATCATTGGAATAGTCAATTTGCATTTTGCTAGGAATAAATACATCAATTGAGGTAATGTATTTTACTCTGTACGAATAAAATAGATAAAAAAGAATTGTTGATGAAAAAATTAGAATAAGAGTCCCTTTGACCAAACTGCCAAAACCTGCTTATTTTTAAAAGTAGAGTAGTAATTTTTGTTTGGACAATGCATTTGAGAAGTGATTTTGTAATTTTTGATAAGTAGATTGTGTTTGCCCTGTCTTTCCAAAAATTAATGTAGACATATAAAATTTATTAAATCTAAATTGATATAATAATTTGGACCTTATTTTAAATCTATTAGTCCAAAAACAAATATTATGGGCTAAGTCCAATAAAGATTAATTGGGTGGCCTATTTAATTAAGTAATGAACCCAATTAATTAGGCCCAAGATGTCATCTTCCTAGAGGCCCTATATATCGTCTTCCTATAAGTCCAGTTTGGTGCCACGTGTCAAATGACACGGAACGTCAAGTCACACAGAAGAGCCAATAGGATCATATCACGTGTCTGTATGGGTCAAAATCCGACAAGGTTCAGCGGATTCAATTGAACGAGTTATGGCCGAGGTCGAGCAGGCCAAATAGCGAGGAGTCGCCGAGCGAGAGACCGAGACCGAGACCGAGGTCGAGTAGAGAAGAGTAGTGGATGAAAATCATTTTTTGTATTTTGTTCACCATAAAATAGCTTTTATATTTTTATAATATCAAGTAATTATTTTAAAATCATTTTTATGGATGAAAATCATTTTTTTGTAATTTGTAAATTATTTTTTTACAATTTATTTTATTAATTAATTGGATATTTAACAAAATAGCCCCTTTCAATTTCGTTTTAATCCAATTACTTAAAATCCTAGCCCAGTTCGCCCCGTCCCAAACTAAATAACCCTTACCTGACACAGAGCCTTCTCTAATTGTGGTCGTTGATCTCTGAGATCAACGGTCCACGTTACCCCTTTCCTTTTTTTAATCTAACCTAACACTCCCATTTTCTCTTAATTTTTCCGCCCCTGAATCCCTACCCCCCCTTTTCTCTCCCAAACACTCACCCTAACCCTAGCCGTTGTTACCGGAAAACCCCCGTTCCATGGGATTTCTCTGTAATTTCCGGCCCCTGCCGACCTCTCACCTCTTTTGATTGTTCGATTATGTTGATTCATGAAAGAATCTCGAAGAGATTCCACTCAGATTTGTTAAAAACCTTTTCATAAACCTACCTATGGTCATCTTCGTTTGTGAGTATTATTATTTTTTGTGTTTATGGCCCGAATCTCTGGTTCCAAACCAGATTTCCTTTTATCTCTATCATCTCTAAAACCTAATCCCTTTCTACTTTGGTCAGTTCATATCCTTGTAGATCTGAGTCGATTTAAAGTGTTGTTTGGTATTTCTCTTAGAAAACCTTCTATTTTTCCTTATTACTATTCGATTCCAGTATTTTCTGATTCTAGGGCTCGTATTAAGTTCTCTTCTAAAAGGTTTTTAAGCTTCTAAGTGTTTGAATCTGTTTATCATTACTAGTTCGACTAATTTTAGTGTTTATGCTTTAAACCCTAGGTTTTTCTTATTATTTCAATATTTACTTCAATATTTTCCCGTTACTGTTATCTCTGTCAATCAAAATAGACAGACTGATTTTATTAGGGCTCGAATTATATTTTCCTGTTAAAATTAATACTTCCCTGTGACTTTACATGTTTCCCTATTTATGACTTTTAATTAGTACTACTTGCCTTAATTAGATTGTAGCCTGATTTATGGGATTTAATTGACTCCTATAAAGTCTATGATTTGTTTATTTACCTTATTTGAATCCCAATCGGGGATGGTAATTGGTTCTCCTTATTTTAAGGTAACTTTCCTGGATTCTGTTTGTATTAATTAGCTTGGGTTTAGCCCCAAATCACTGATTGATTGTATTTGCTTGCCTTCCTTAGGAATTGTAATCTTCTTGCCTTATTTGTTTACTTTTCTAAGTGCTATATAAACCTCATTCGGGTTTTCTTTCAAAAACGAACACATTCAGAAAGAAGCATGCACACAAACTCTTGCTCTTACCTTTCTGTTACTTGTGTTTGCTAAACTGTCTAGCCGGCTGAAAGCCAATGCTCGACTATTGGTTTTTTCATCCTTTTACCTTTGTATTTGCTATTTTAACTAGTATGTCTCTCCTCCTATTGTCATTTATTATGCTATGAATTTTAAACCTATGTGCTTTCCTATCTATTGCTCTACTTCTGTGTAGTTAAGTCCATGTCTTTCCTGTGTATTGATTTCAATTAACATGATTGCCTCTGTCTTTCCTGTTTTTGTTGATTTTAAATAACTACTTCTATGTAGTTATATTTCTTTCTTTCCTCTTTGTTTATCTTAATTAGTATAACTACTTTTGTGTAGTTAAATTCTTGTCTTTCCTTTTTATTGATCCTAATCAGCATGTCTATCTCTGTCATTAGAACCTATTCAGTATGTTATGTAACTTGTCTGTCAACCTGCCTTTGCCTGCTTTATGTCTCTGTTAACCAGCTTGCCTCAACTCTTATGACATTATCTTGTCCAATATGTCAGTCTGGTTCATGCATGTTCTTATTTGGTCGAGGATACTAACCCACTTGTTTCTCAACTAGCATACTTTCACTATTGCCATGTTTCATGTAATCCTGATTAAGGACTTCTATGTTCCCAACCCCTGCTACCCTTCTCTGTGTAGTTATCAATTTATTATTCTGTTCCCAGCATGCTATATGTCCGCCTATTAATAACTAATGAACAAAGTCAAATCTAAGCAATGTGAAACTTTGCTTGAAGTAATCATGATTCTGTTTTGTCTATTGTTTGATTGCTGAAAATCTTTGTTTGAACTCAGAGTGCTGCAATGACTCTGTTTACTCCTATGAATCTGTTTACTCCTGCTGAACTCAGACATAAATATGTAAAATCAATTTATGTGTTTATATGTCCTGAAGTAATGCTTGTGATCATTTTCGGTGCATAGACAACATGCCTATAGGGCCTAAACAGATAAAAATCTACATGTTATAAATCAATCGCTAGTTTATTATTATGGTCTGACTCACGCTTAGATACTATGTCTATAGGATCCTGCCTAGTTATCACCTAGGCAAACCTGTAGGTTGATTAAAGTTCTGAAGTTTAAAACTGTGTTTGTTTGACTACTTACAAACTGCCCAAATCCAGTAAGTAATAAAATCAGTAGGCAAACTGATTAGGTATTCACTGCCTCGTCTTAATAAAATGCTGCATATTCTGCTTTGTGCTCATCTAGATATCCTGCTATAGGACTTTAAATCGTTTAAAATTGTTGTTTGAGAAGTGCAATTGTTTGTTTACTTGTGGAGGTAAATCTAGGGCCTTTAATTATTCCTTATGTGATAGTCCAATTTGCTTTTGTTTGACGCCTAGTTTTCTCTTTTTAAGCACCATAGGTAAGTCTAGAACCACCTTAAATAGAGGCCCTAAGCACCTCTAGGGCCATAAGTAAAGTACGGGTAATACACGCATTGGGTACGTATTCGATGCTATTAGAAGCTTAGATAATAATTAAGGGGAGGGTAATTGGGTAGTAAAGGATATGATGAACTGTGCGCTAATGCTCCGCGTAACACCTCTATTTGAGGAGGGTTACCGAGTATTGCACAGAAGTGATCCTATAGGCTAATAAACCTAGGACTCCCCTTTAATTTCCATTTTGAATGATTTTTATTTTTTTAAATGGCTTTATTTCTCTTTAAGGACTAATTCGCTTAGATTAAGTTTGGTCGGGAACCACCGCTGTGGACCTCGAGGGGTGCCTAACACCTTCCCCTCAAGGTAATTTTGAGCCCTTACCCGATCTGTGGTAAAGTAAACCGGTTTATGAGTTATTTGCTTTATGTTCCCTAACGCACCTTAATCCGTTAGGTGGTGACTCTTCAAATTCCATACCCCATCTAGCCTAAAATGATATTTGGGAGTCAATTATTGGAAAGCATCTTTGGGAAGTTTTGTATTTTGAAAGAAACTATGTTTACGTAATTCTCTCTATTAAATATACCTATATATACTTTTGGAGAAAGTATGTTTTCAAAGGAAACTCTTCCATACTAAAATGATTTTATTTGCAAAAGTTTTTCATATGAACTGCTGTTTAAAGATTTTCACCAGTTTATGGATTTTAATGGCTAAGGTCCAATGTGAACAAATTGACGTAGAGATGCGTTATTGGTGTTCTCTATTGTATTGTGTTTCCTTTCGGTTTGGTTTGGTTTGTTGTCCATCATTATGTGTATTTTTGTGCTGTTTCGTGATTGATTTCTGTAATTTCCTTCCGCTTTATACTGTCATTGTTGTAAATTATTCAGTGAAATCTTAGATAGATGTAATGTTCGGTCATTTCTACATTCATGTTATTTATCTTGTAGACCAGTGGTGTCTTGACTAGACCTCGTCACTATTCCACCGAGGTTAGTCTTGATACTTACTAGGCACCGCTGTGGATGCTCATACTATACTTCTGTGCATTTTGTTTGCACAGATCCAGGTTTTGGTTGTTAGTAGCTGTGCAGATGATTGTTGAGGAGAGTCAAGGTAACCTGTTGCTGCATTCGCAGGATTCTTAGTCACATTCCTGCTTATTTCAACTGTACTTACTTATTTCTAGACAGTTATAATTAAATTTGGTAGAAAGATTTCATAGAGCTTATGACTTGTATTTACCGGGTTTTGGGAAAAATGTAGACTCAGTCAAGTTTTGTATTATCGAGATTCTTAAAGTTCTTTTATTATTGTTATCCTGGTTAAATGTTAGGCTTACCTAGTCCATAATACTAGCTGCCATCACGGTACCCAACAAACGAAAATTTGGGTCGTGACAAGTTGGTATTAGAGCTCTAGGTTCATAGGTGCTACGAGTCATAAGCGAGTTTAGTAGAGTCTTGCATATCGGTACGGAGACGTCTGTACTTATCTTCGAGAGGCTTCTCTCACTGACGGCGAGGACACGAGCTGTGATTCCTGATGATGTCACCCCAAAGTAAACGTCACAATGGTCAGATATAGAGGCCGACGAGGAGTACGTGCCGCAGTTAAGATGCCTACCAGAGTAGCCGTTGAGGAGTCTCCAGTAGTTCTAGTTGGGGGACGGGTACTGGAGGTTCCTGTTGCTACCCCGGACTTCAGTAGGCCTGGGCATAGTTTTGAGTATAATTGGTTCGTTGACTCAAGCAGGGTTGATTCTAGTGCGCCAGTTGCTTCAAGATAAGGGGAGGAGTTCAGACTCCCACCGTCTACACTCCAGAGCAGTGAGATCATATTGGTCAGGAACCAGTTGTAATGGCAGCACGACATGTGGCTTCAGTTCAGCCGTGGTTAGGGCAGCGTCAGAGGAAATATGCCTCGGACTTGAGATGTACAGGAAGTACCACCGTTCTATATTTCAATAGATTGGCGACAAATGATTCCCAAGGCTTCCTGGAGAAGTGTCACAATATTCTTCGTACTTCGGGTATTGTGGAGACGAGCGAGATTGCTTTTGTCACGTCTCAGGTCCAGAGTAGTGAGTTGATCAGTAGTGACGGCATATGAGTGGGGTCACCTGGCTGAGTTAGCTTCACTAGCATGGATTCAGTTTTTAGAGATGCTTTGAGGGAGGTTGCACCTCAGTTCCTTCGTGATGTACGACGCATAGAGTTTGAGCAGTTGTGTCAGGGTGCGCTGTCACTATTGAACCATGCCGTTAGATTCAGTGAATTGGCCAGACATGCAGTTCGCTTGGTTGCTTCAGTTAGGAGATGAGTCCGTAGAGTCATTTGGGAGATTCAGGCATAACATTCGGTTCAGCGGGACTCAATAGTTAGAGTAGGATGCCTCATTTCAGCAGGTAGTAGGGATCACTTACCGGTTTGAGAGCATGTGGGACCGGGAGTGTGAGGACAAATGAAATCACGAGAGAGAGTTTAGGGAGGCGAGGAGGCCTCATAGACCGGAGGGATCTACTGGCCCTTATTATAGAGGAAGGGTGCGATACCGTGGAGGTTTTATGGGTCATCCAGTTCAGCTTTCATCACTAGCTTCACCTGGGATTTCAGGTGCTCATGGGTCTTAGAGGATTCGTATTGTACGTTTTCCATAACCACATCGGCAGAGAGATGGTTTTCAGTGTGGAGATGGTAGCCACAGGGTGGGAGATTGTTTCAGGGTTGAGGCATGTGTGTTATAATAGTGTATTCAGGTGAGTAGAGGGCGCCCAAGAGGTGGACCCATTGATGTGTTCATATAGTAACTTAGAGGCCGTTGTGCCAGATATCATCACCCAGGTATGTTTTGATGTGTTACAAAGGAGCACCAGTTGTATTTCATTTTAGTTCTGCTGGTCGGGACGAGTTCCCTTATTTGTTGTTTCATTTATGGGTGGGTTTCATGTTTTGTATTCCATTTTGTGTTTGCTCCTGTTGAGAGATTCTATGATTAGTAGCCCGTGTCTATTGTTGCTTCATTCATTCTTGATAGTAGTGAAACTGGAAGGGAGTCCTTATTGTTCTTCGTGGTAAGATTTATATGATTTTCCTGAGTATTTTGTTTACGAGTTGTGATTTGATACTCCATCGAGATGTGAGTTCAGTTAGCGTTATGATTTTATCAGCTGAGATATTAGTGGAGGAATTTCAATTGATATGATACATTTTCGGCATGTTATTCAGAGTTGAGGGTGAGGTCCTCATGATATTTGTGATTCGATATAGTTAGACCAGGCTGAGTACTGCGGTGGAAATTTTTATCAGTATGGAATTCTTGTTGTTTGTTCATATGCTTTGCTTCTTCCTTGTTATAATTCTTTTGGAAAGTCAGTATGATAGAGAGTTGTGCCTATGGGCTTGTTTGATAGTCCTTTTATATGTTTCTATTTTCATATTCAGTCATTTCGTTATGTTGTTCTTTATTTTAGTTTGCGGGATGTGTGTCCGGTAGTGGTAGTTGTGGCTCGGTGTTTCGGGTGCCTAATAATGAGGTATTCAAGGTTATTTCATCATTATCAGTACTACATGGCTTGGAAACAGAGTTCTTTAATAGGAGGGGCTTATTTGCAATGTTGAGTTGATTTCGGACAGCTATTGTGATCATAAGTTTTATTTGAGCCTATGTGTGATGTGCTATGTTGTGTGGTGGTGCCTTATGGGTGTAGTCATGAGTTGATGCAGGTGGTTGAGGCTAATGGCGGGCATGGACTTAGAATCGGGTCTTTTGTAAATAAGTAGAGGGTGAGAAGTAGAGGTATGAGGCTTATCGGTGGTGATGTGAAGGCTATGTTGTGGTTGTGATTGTTTTATCGGGCTTATGTGAGTTGGGGTGACGAGGGATCACCCGCGGTTATGTGCTGGAAGTATACAATCAGTGATTGGATGATTTCAAGGTGAATCTTGGCACGTTCGAGGACGGACGTTTGTTTAAGAGGGGGAGATTGTGATGACCCAAAAGGTCATCCCGTATATTTTTAGCAAAATATGTGTTCCGAGGCCGTGAAATCCTCCTTTTATCTCACCCCGATGTGCGTGGGCAGCCCGGAAGCCGTTAAGTGGAAAATTGATAAAATGATGATTTTGTATTAATTATTTGAGTAAAGTTGACTTTGGTCAAAAATTTTGGTGAATGGACCCGGACCCTTGATTTGACGGTCCCGGAGGGTCCATAGGAAAATATGGGACTTGGACGTATGCCCGGAATAGAATTGCGAGGTGCCAAGTCCGAGAAATGAATTTTTGAAGAAAACTATTTTCTGAAAAATATAAAGGTTTTTGAAAATGAGATTTGATGTGCAACCTTTGATAGCAGGCCCGTATTATGGTTCCGGAGCTCGGAACAGGTTCAATATGTCTATTATGTGCTATCTGTGAAATTTGGTAAGAAACAAACTTAGTTTGACGTGATTCGGATCATAAATGGAAAAATTGAAGTTTAAGAAGTTTTGAGAATTTCTATAGATTTTGAGGCTTAATTCGATGTTTATGATGTTATTTTGGTGATTTAATTGCACGAACAAGTCCGTAGGATGTTTTTGAGATTGTGTGCATATTTAGTTTTGAGCCCCGAGGGCTCGGGTGAGTTTCGGGTAGGTGTCGGAGTGAAAAACATAGGAAAAATCTGGTGTTTTGGCAATTTTCTGGTGTCTGGTGTTTTACTCTACGCGATCGCATAGGTATAGTTGCGTTCGCATAGCTTTGAGAAGGGGGCTGCATAGATAACCTGTGCGACCGCATGTGCATATTTGCGATCGTATAGGGTGGGGTCAGTAATACTGTGCGATCGCAAGGTCTCTTTCGCGATCACGGTGCCTTAGAATTCAGCTCTCTATGCGATCGCAACTCCTTCTTCGCGATCGCATAGACCAAAAAGTGCCCAGTTATTTAAATTCCCAAAAACAGAATGCTCATTACGGGATTTTGACATTTTCTCTACCTTCTTCTTCTCCACACCTCCTTGGGCGAATTTTGAAGAACTCTTTCACCATAAGCTCCTAGGTAAGTGATTCTAACATTGTTTTCTTCTATTTTTCTTCAATATCTATTAGTAGGCCTAAAAACATGAAATCAAGGGTAGAAATTGGGATTTTGGGTAGAGTTAGGGCTTTTTGATTATTTGGGAATTTGACCTCATTTTGAGATCGGATTTCAAAACAAATTGTATATTCGGGCTCGTATCGGAATGGGTAATCGGATTTCGTGAAATTTGTCGGGTTTGGAGGTGCGGGCTCGGGGGGTCGACTTTTTGGTCGATTTTTATAATTTTGTAAATATTAAAACTTTATTGTTCGGAATAGTTCCTTATACGTTTTATGTGTATTTTGAGGTTATCTTAGTTGATTTTGAGCTGTCCGGAGGTCTTTTCACCCGAGAAGTCAAATTTTTAGTACCGGGTTGTCGTCTTTGTGGTAAGTGTCTTGCCTAACCTTGTGTGGGGGACCTACCCCATAGGATTGGGTCTTCCTTTTTGATTGTAGTCCGAGTATGCGAGGTGAAGAGTGTGTACTCGAACTTATTTACTATTAGATTGGCTTTTTAGGATTCATGGGTTCTAATATTATCTGTGTATGATTTGTAATTGTTACATTTGAATCCTTGGTTGTTAATTTCATCCCTTCCTTTTTAAATTAGAATTATTTGTTTTCGGATTCCTTCGTTGGCTATTTGACCTTAATTGACTTAACTGAATATTCTACTTCTCTCATCATCATGCTATATTTTCTTCCTAGCTTGCCTAATTGTAAATACCCGTAAAAATTTTATGTCTAAAATAATGCCCGAATAGGTCCCTGTGCTGTTATAACTGTAGAAATTCTTAAAACGGTCCTATTGCGAGTAAAAAGTATCCCAAAACTTGAAAGATTAAATTTTCCAGAAATTGTGCATTATGCGACGCACTATGCGATCGCTTAACAGGTATAAGGACCGCATAGTGGTCGCATACCTGGAAAATTTGCTGTCCATTTTGAGGACAGCTATGCGGCCTAGAATGCGATCGTATTTCACGAATGCGGGCTGCATAGTTGTCGCAGTCTTGCCCCATGGTTTTTGCAAGGGAGGTTATGCGACGCACTATGCGATCACATAACAGGAATGCGATAAAATTCCTAACCGCATCTCTATGTCGGGGCTCCTATTTTATAAATTTAAGACTCAACCCCCTGTTTTATATAACACCCCTTCCTTTTTTTTACCGATTTTCTGACCAAATATAGAGAGAGAAGAAGAGAGTTATTGAGAGATAAGGTTTCGACATCATTTAATTTGATTTTTCCAAAATCACTCAAGCTTAGAAATTATCAAGTTATTGTCATCTCCTTAACTCAAAGAGGTAAGTCTTCACCTTATTTCCCCAATTTCTCAGATTTTGTGTAAGAATAAAACACACATAGGTTGGTTCTTGAAAATAAAAAGTGAAATCTTGCATGCATGTGAGTTAAACCACGTAATCTAGTAAAGGGAAAAACAAATTTGGGTAATCATTCTCAAAAGGGGGTTAGTAGTCTAAGGGGTCACCTAATGTTTGATAAAATGCTCAATTGAGTACAAGATTCCTAATTCTAAGTGAAATATGTCACATTGTGGAATAGATTGATGGTGCTAGACGGTCCGGTGAATTGTGATAGAAATATAAAAAAAGGGGACGACTCGAGGTATGTATGGCTAACTAATCTTGGTAGAGTCACCTTGTTGGTGTCCAAACATTTGGTATGAGCTTCTTGCTGAGTATATGTGAAATTGCTGTCCGGTTGTGTCGAGGTGTGAGATCTCATTCTCTGATTTTTCTTTATCGCCTATCGTGATAATTGAAATCGTGAAAGGTAATTTTTATGTGATTACTCTATCATGTGCAAGGTTTGTTAAATGCTTGAGTATGTTGGTATGAAAGAATGATAACAAACTCAAATATGTGAATGTATCTAAGTGATAAGGGCTATGTAACAAGTGATGAAAGGGAATTGTGAATTGATCTAATTGAACTAAATGACCATGGAAATATCGTATATGACTCATTGTTGGCAAGGTTTACTGTGGCTTAACTTCATATTGGTTGTTGGTTGTAATGAATTTACATTCTTGTTTATGAGCATCTTTGTGGTTGAATTAATGGATGATAAAGACTATTGTGAACACATGATTGGTTGGGTGTTATGAAATTGTACTCCTGATGATATGAAACCCTGTGATTGAATTGTGGGCTGTTATTGTTTGGCATGAAATGTGATAGTCCGCTGGGATTGGGTTGCATGCCGCAATAAGAAGTAATAAGGGTGGAGAGGTAACAAAGGTGGAGTGTAAACTGTATGGTGGGATCGAGTTGCATACCGCAACAGAAATGTAAGGTGGGATCGGGTTGCACGCCGCAACACGTAGTCATAAGGGTGGAGAGGTAACAAAGGTGGAGTGTAAATCGTACGGTGGGATTGGGTTGCACGCCGCAACAGAATGTAATAAAGCGGAAATGTGATTGTGTTGAAATAAGAATCTGTGAGGTTCTCAATTCTACTTGTTTTCTGTATCACTTTGCAGTATGTGTTGGTTCCTTTAACTACTTTCTATCTGTGCATCTCTTGATTTTACTTTGAGTTAATTTTGCTCATACATACTAGTACTATTCCACAGTACTAACGTTCCTTTTGCCGGGGTCGCTACTTCTTTTATATGGATGTAGGTGGGTCTATAACAGGTGGCTCAGCTCACCGTTTGTGGTTCCTCCTCCTCATCTTTCACCAAGTACTGGTGAGCCCCACTTCCTCCCGGGGCCGTGTGTAATTCATGCCATCTCTACTGAGTTTGTTATGTATTGTAAGGTATAGTCGGGGCTTTGTTGCCGGCAATTATTGTATAAACTCCTAGTATTCGTAGAGGCTCCCTAGACGTGATGTGGGTGTATAGATGTATTTTGGGTAGTAACTGTACGTATTCAGAGTCGGGGTCCGTATTGGAAAGTTATGTATGTATTGTGTATGTTTGGGGATGAATTGTTGTATTGATAAAAGATAAATGAACTTGAGTTTGTAAACCCACGCTTAAATCCTAAGTTTTTATTTCATGTGGAATATGGTGCATTATATATACGGGGTGGGGTTGGGGGGAGGGGGGGACACGTTGGGTAGGAAAGGCAATCCAGGTCCACTTGACCGGGTTCACCCGGTTAGGTGCCGGTCTCGTCCTTCGGTTTTGGGGCGTGACACTAATTGACTATAATTGGTGCCATCGAGCCTTATAGTTGACTAGCCGTAGTTGGAACATCTATTCGTTGGATTCAAGCATGGTCGTGAGTCTTACATTGTGATTTATACGACTATTCCCTTAAGTTCTACTTAGGTCTAATTGTTAGACAATTATGTTATTGGTATTTCCTTGATGTTGCCTATTACTGGGCCTTTGTTGAAGTTGAGTTTATTCCGTGAAGTTAACTGTTTAGGTGAGATTGGTTATAGTTGATTCCCTTGCCGGGATTGTGTGATTTCTCTTATGATGTTGTTTGCCTTGTTGACTCCCTTGCCGGGGTGTTATGGTTTCTATTACTGTATATGCTATTAATGATATTGTTTGTATTGTTGACTCCCTTGCCGGGATGTTGTCATTTATCGTTCATATTGTTGATGTTCCTTGCCAAATTGTTTTCCTTATATTGTTTGGGTGAGGAAGAGTGTAAAGAACGAAGGGTGATGCCGTGTATTAATTTGTTGCATTGTGAGGAAGAGTGTAAAGCACGAAGGGTGATTCCATGTACTTATTTATTGTGAGGATGAGAGTGTAAAAGCATGAAGGATGATGACGTGCCATGTTTATGTTATTTAGCACGAGGGGACATTCCGTGCCATGTTTAAGTTACTTAGCACGAGGGGACATTCCGTGCCATGTTTATGTTATTTAGCACGAGGGGACATTCTGTGCCTTGTTTATGTTATTTAGCACGAGGGGGAATTACGTGCCATGTTTGTTATTTAGAACGAGGGGACATTTCGTGCCATGTTTATGTTATTTAGCACGAGGGGACATTCCGTGCCATGTTTATGTTATTTAGCACGAGGGGGAATTACGTGCCATGTTTGTTATTTAGAACGAGGGGACATTTCGTGCCATGTTTATGTTATTTAGCACGAGGGGACATTCCGTGCCGTGTTTATATTATTTAGCACAAGGGGACACTCCATGCCGTGTTTACGTTATTTTAGCACGAGGGGACATTCTGTGCCGTATTTATGCATTATTATTTCCGTTGTTCCTGTTTGCTATTTACTGCACTTGTTTAAGAGTTAATATTCCATTGTGTTAATTTGGATATTCATACTGATCTCTTACTACATTTATTGACAATACTTGATGTTCCTCCTGTACGGTATGGCAAGTTGAGTTACAGACTGAGTTCCGATAGATTTATCTTGAGGAAATTATGATTCTGAGATTTTATTGAAAAGTATTATTGAAAAGCAATGGTTTCGAAATGATTATATTTGAATGAATTTTACATCGAAGGAGTATTTGAAAAGCGCTAGTGTTGCCTAAAATGATATTTGGGTGTCATTTATTGGGAAAGCATGTTTGGGAAGTTTTGTATTTTGAAAGAAACTATGTTTACGTAATTCTCTCTATTAAATATACCTATATATACTTTTGGAGAAAGTACGTTTTAAAGGAAACTCTTCCATACTAATTGATTTTATTTGCAAAAGTTTTTCATATGAACTATTGTTTAAAGATTTCCACCAGTTTATGGATTTTAATGGCTAAGGCCCGATGTGAACAAACCGACGTAGAGATGAGTTATTTGTGTTCTTTATTGTATTGTGTTTCCTTTCAGTTTGTCTTGTTTTGTTGTCCATCATCCTGTGTATTTTTGTGATGTTTCGTGATTGATTTCTGTAATTTTCTTCCGCTTTATACTGTCATTGTTGTAAATTATTCCATGAGATCTTAGATAGATGTAAAGTTCAGTCATTTCTACATTCATGTTATTTATCTTGTAGACCAGTGGTGTCTTGACTAGACCTCGTCACTATTCCATCGAGGTTAGTCTTGATACATACTGGGCACCGCTGTGGGTGCTCATACTACACTTCTATGCATTTTTTTGCACAGATCCAGGTTTTGGTTGTTAGTAGCTGCACAGATGATTGCTGAGAAGACTCAAGGTAACCTGTTGTTGTGTTCACAGGCTTCAGAGTCACCTTCCTGCTTATTTCAACTGTACTTACTTATTTCTAGACAGTTGTAATTAGATTTGGTAGAAAGATTTCGTAGAGCTTATGACTTGTATTTACTGGGTTTTGGGGAAATTGTAGACTTAATCAAGATTTCTATTATCGAGATTGTTAAAGTTCTTTTATTATTGTTATTGTGGTTAAATGTTAGGCTTACCTAGTCCCTAAGACTAGGTGCCATCACGGTACCCAACGGAGGGAATTTTGGGTCGTGACAACAACACAAAACTGATATGGAACTGATCAATGAATGAAGGGAAAGTGCTATCAAATCTAATGAAAGGCTGGAGTATTTGGAGCAGGGTCTGATGGAGCTGGAGGGGAAGACGAGGAAACGAGTCGCCGACAGCCATAATGCTGAGGGAAGCGAAGGAGGACATCTAGTGAGAGTATACCTACTGTTGGGCATGCATGACCTGGGTAACCTGATCAACAAAGCCAAGAAGATCAAGCATGGGGAATGTCCTTCTGGGACCAAGTAGATTAGGTTTACCTGCTTTTTCAATTGTAATAAGGACAAGTGCCATTAGTGACTTATCTTATTTAGTATCATTTTATAATTATCTGCTTTTACATTAATGAAATGAGGTAATTATTGGCACTACAATTCTCCAGATCAACTTGTCGTTAGGCCTATCTCGGGCACAACGAGGCTCCCAAATTAGGACACGAATTTACATTCCCGCATTATGTGTTTAGATATTGCAAATACTCTTCTTGGAACCTTACTGACTTGGTTAATTTTGTTGTCTTTACTTTCTTTCCTTTTTAATTATTCTGATTCCCCAATGTCGGTTCACGCATACTGATGTCATCAGCTTATCTTACCAGATCAAGGGGCCCTCCACTTCTCCTCCTCCAGGTGTAGCGAAAGGCAAATGGAAAACTAAAATGGATGATATGAATGGAATCAGAACAGACAATATTGCACATGTTGAGAACAAAGATTTGGTTTTACTGCTTGAGAAAACTATACTTGTACTACAGGGCGAGCATGAGCAGGTCCGTAACTTGGTAAATCTCTCCCTCACATTTAATATCCCCGACACCCAGAACCCTGCACCACCTCAAAACACACCCAACAAACACCCACAGAATCTTCCCGCACCTCACCAGTATATAACCCGTCCTCAAAATTAGCATCTCCCTACTTAAAACCCATAAAACACCTACCATACTCCCCAAGATACCCCACAAATTATTCCCGAACCCCAAAACTCCACCAATGATCATCATTATGCCCAAAATCCTGGCCTTTACAAGAACACACCAATATATGTAGAAACCATACCTCACTCCACTCAATCAATCTCCTATACACCAGAATCTGATTAGAAGGACATGCTCATCAAGAACATGGCTGAAGAGCTCAAGAAGTTGACAAGTCGGGTTTAGGGTGTTGAATGGGGTAAAGGAATAAAAGGTCTGAACTATGAGGATTTATGCATACAACCGGATGTGGAACTACTGGAGGGTTACAAACCTCCCAAGTTTGAAATGTTTGACGGAATGGGTGATCACAAGTTTCATCTGAGGACTTATTGTGACAAGCTCGTGGGGGTCGGAAAGGATTAGAATGAAGCTATTCATGAGGAGTCTTACCGGAGATTCTCTGTCCTGGTATATAAGCCTAAATCCTAAGAAGTGGGCCAATTGGGTGAGAATGGCATCCGATTTCACGGATAGGTTCAGGTTCAACACAGAGAACGCACCAGATGTTTTCTATATCCAGAACTTAAAGAAGAAGCCAACTGAGACTTTCCGCGAGTATGCTACTCGATGGGGTTTGAAAGCAGCAAAGGTTTGACTAGCATTGGACGAGGAACAGATGAACAAGTTCTTTCTCCAGGCACATGATCTGCAGTATTATGAAAGGCTAATGGTCATTGAGAACCACACTTTCTCCTATATCATCAAACTCGGAGAAAGAATTGAAGAAGGTATAAAAAGCGAGATGGTGACAAATTTTGAGGCACTATAGGCCACGAATAAAGCATTGCAATCAGGTGGTATATCGAAGAAGAAATATGTGGGAAAAATTATGGTTGCCCAGGGACCCAAAACTCCATTTGTATACCAGAGACCTCTACTCACATACCAAACACCTCTACCCACATACCAACCATCACCTCCTAGATATTCCCAACCTGCTACCGCCTACCACACCTATAAAATCCAACCATCCTATTATCAGTCACCTCCAACTCGTCCAAACTACCAAAAACCCAAGCCTAATTTTGATCGCAAACCACCCAGGCAGTACACTACCATTGCTGAACCCATCGACCAGTTATACAAAAGGTTGAAAGCCGCTGGATATGTTACCCCCATTCCCGCTCTGTAAATGGAGAATTCATCTCAATGGGTCAATCCAAAAAAGACCTGTGCATATCATTCCGGCATGAAGAGACAGACTATTGACGAGTGTCGCACCTTGAAAGAAAAGATACAAACACTAATTGATAGTAAGGTCATAAAGACGAAGGAAGCTGCATCCAATGTCCGCAACAATCCTCTCCCATATCATAGGGATGGAGGAGTCAATGTGATAGAAACTGATGAAGAGTGGGATCCCGAGGGAGCAATCAGGCTTATTCGAGAAGGTGATGATCCTAAGAAACCCACAGTCACGCTCATTCCTATTGTGGTATAGATACAGCCGCCAGTTGAGGTCGAGGTAACCGCATCAGTTCCAATTTGAAGTAGCACCACTTGTGTCGTACCTGAGTCAGTCTTTCCATCAGGCCGATATTATATGGGGATTAGGGGAAGAAGAAGTATTGGCAGCATTGAGAGAGGAGGAGGAAGGCCCTACTATCCAAGCTGTGGAGAGAGGAACATTCCTCAAGAACTAGATCGTTAGACCATCGAGGGATCAATGAGTCCCGGGGTAGCAAGGCTGAACAACACTGTTTTATTTTTGCTTTTCTGAAAAAATGATTTCTCTTTTTGCATTTTGTTTTAAATAATATTTTCGATGTTCCAAAAACGTTATTTAAATTATTTGAAAAATCACTTTTGTTTAACGCTTTCAATGAATTGATGTTTATTATTACCACTTTTTCTCTCATATCTTTATCCATATGTGAGCATGTGATTTTTTTACTCGTCATACCGTCCTATAAAAATCACAATAAATCAATTAATTTTATAAAAATATTGACTGACTTT
>ML310307.1:0-22329 GCA_005239505.1 Nicotiana paniculata
GATGATATTAGACCTGCAAAGACGCGAGGAAATAACACAATTCCCGGCCTAGGGTTACACTTTATGATGGACGTCTTAAAAAGGGTTAAGCAGTAATCATCTAAAAAACTATATACCTTCGAGTCCGGAATGTTTTTCCATTTCAGGAAAAGGACCACAAGGAAGGAATAATCAAGTGCTCGAGATTTCATTCTTCAAAGCTCAAACACTTGAGGGACTATACAGTATGGAAGGCTAACACGAAGCAAAGAAGACTGTCAGAAAGTCAAAAGCTCGAGCCTGAAGACCCATCTACCCAACGAGACAAGTGACACGAGCAGAATCGAAAGAAATCAAAAGAGCCATCCAAATGCAAAGCCTAATGCAAAAAGCAAAAACCTTCGAACGTATTCAGGTTGAAAGGCAAAATATTAGTCAGGAGAAAGAAATGTACATCTTTATACTTAGTCAAAGTTGTTGTAAGAAAAACAGTTAGGGGTAAAAGATCATCATCAATGTACTCATTCAAAAAAAAAATTGTTCTCAAATCAAATAGTTATGAATGAAAAGATCTAAATCCTTGTATTTGTTCAAAAAACTATTATCAAATAAAAACAGTTACGAATAATAAAACATTACCCTCGCACTTATTAGAAAACTGTTTCCAAAAACAGTTGCGAGTAACTCCCCCCCCCCCCAATCTTTANATAATCAAACACATGTAAAACGTCATGGAAGTTCAAACAAAAAAAACTTTCCTTGGGAACATTCTTAAACATGTGTAAAATTCCTATCACTCTATTGTATTATCATGAAGTTGGGACGTCTTCTTCATGCCAATTATAAAGGGCCCTCTTCCATAAACTATGTCTATTACAAAAAGGCACACATTTAATATGACACCGTGCCTATTAAAAAAAGGTATGAGTAGTCTAAAGCATTTCCCATGCAAAACTCGAAAACTAAATCCTCGAAAAATGAAGCATGCAAAAGACTTAAAGAGTGAAACAAAAACTCAACAAAAGTCGAACTAACATTTATATATTAAAATGGCTAAAACTAAGTATTAACTTATACTTAGCCGTATAAAAAATTTATATATATTATGGTGCCCCTAAGTTGTCATTTGAGGACTTTAAGGAAATCCAAATTTACCCTCGATGGGACTGGGGGTAACCACCAATTGATACAAAGAAAAAAAGAGGGAGAATAAACCAACTAAATCTTTTCAAGAGAGGCGTTGACTTCAGTGGCAGAAGGAGCGGGAGAAACTGGGGATGAAGAGGCATGAGCGGCTGGAATCTCACCATCAGATGAAGAGAGGTTATGACCTTGTTGAGCCTTCTCCATGGATTCCTTAGTTTTAGCTATTTCAGCACTAAGGTCAAAACCCTCTTGACTCATTTCCATCAATGTGTCAAGGCGAAATTCAAAGCTCACATCGACAGCAGTCACCTCTTCCAAATCTTCATAATCCTTTGCACACACTTGAAGCTCAGCTCTCAATCCGTCCTTCTCCGCCTCCGCAGCTTCATGGGCGGCCCTTAATGGAACAATCGACTCCTCTAAAGTTTGAGCTTTGTCTAAATCCCTACGAAGGTCTTCTTGAGTACGAGTGAGTGATTGCACGAGCTCGCCTGAGTATTCCTCCTTCTGCCCCAACAAGTTCTTCAAGTCTCTAATCTCCTCTGAGGCACGGGACAGCTGCTCCGCGAATGAAGACTCCAGAACACTCTTATGTTTATCAGCCTGACTGCAAGATGCCCTCTCCACTGCCAGTTCTACTGCCATGAGTCTTATCTGCCACTTCAAGGTACTCCTTTCCTCTTCTAAAGCATCCATGTCAATCCTTAGGCTATCATACTGTGCTCTCCAATTATCAACATCGGCCTGCAACTCTTTTGTCTCTTGGTCCGTGTTTGAAATCCTCTTCATAAGCTCCATGCCTATAAGGTTAATCTACAAGAAATAAACCAGTCAGATATGGTAAATTTCATATACGAGAGTGAAAGAGGATAACTTGCATCATACCTTCAAAGAAGTATGCACGACCACATTGGCCCATGTAAGAGCACCGTGGCTGGCTAGCTTTGCCTTCTCAGAGGGACCTATCAAAGGCTTGAGCCACACTTCGGGCTCACCCGTTGTCTTGAAATGATTCCCCTCAGCTGGAACCTCTATTACCACTTGCCGCATCTCTCTGCTGGAAGACCCTACTTCCCTAACGGAAGGCATGGAAGCAGGCAGGATGGAACAGCAATAGGCACGGAAGGTTGAGGAGCTGGAGAATCCACGGGCAAAGAAGCAAGCACAGAGAGTTGAAGAGTTGAAGAAGTTACAAGCAAAGAAACAGCAGAAGTTGAAAGAGCCAAAGGAAAAAACGGAACAGATTCTCTCAAAGAAGCAGGAAAGACAGCAGCCAAAGGGACGTCGTTAGGAGCAAGATCAACACCCTCATGAATAGGGGAATGTGAAAAATCATCAAGGGCAGGGGGCTCAATCACAGACATGGAAGGCAAGGTTAAGGCTGTAAGCTCATCATCTAAAACCATTCGCCTTCTCCGTGGCATGTGCACTAAAGCACCCTCTTTTTCTTCTTCTACGGAACGAGACTCACTAATCTTCCTCTTCGAGGAAGATGAACCAACAATAATTTCCTGGGCCTGAGCCAAGGACATCTTCGGGATAGATGAAGCAGACACCCCACGAGCAGAGAACCCTATTAAAAAGGGAAAAAAAGTTAAACGACAAAAAAAAGACTCGAGTAAGGAAAGAAGCAAGAACAAGAGCTTCACTTACCGTGGGTCTTTACTTGCCGACCATACCTCCCAGCGAGGCACTTCCAAGATCTTTCTTCTAAAGGAGCAACAAACAATAATTTTTCTACCCAATCATGAATACCAGAGACATTCTCAACAGTATTCATGATTGCTGAGAGAAGAAAATAACATACACGGTGTTAATAAAACATCTCAAGTCAAAACAAGAAAAAGTAAATGTGAGCTAAAGCATACTCACGTGTGCGATTCCAATTCTCAGAGAAGGGAAGATTTTCTTCACCCACTAAACCAACAGTGGGTACAACAACATAACGGAGGTACCAACCCCTATCCTTATCATCTCCAGGGGTTACCAGCACTCTTTTGCTTCTAGCAGTCAGAGTAAAAACTCCTTCACGAAATAAGGTAGGAGAGTAGAGGTGAATAATATGGTTGAAGGTAAAAGGAACCGAGGATAAAGAAGCCAAACTCCTAAGACATGAGATAACTCGCCACACAAGTGGGCCAACTTTTCCTAAGCAGATATTGAAAAAACGGCAAAATTCAATTATAACTGGGTCAATGGGGGGTCTAAACCCCAAACTGAAAGGATACGTATAAACAAAAGAATATCCCGTCTTGTAAGACGTTATTCTTTGATTACTATTCGGAATATAGACAGGAAAGTCAGACCTCCAAAAGCACTCCTTACGAACAAGGGAAATTTGACCCTCAGTTATAAGGGTTGGATATCTTTCAACACTATCAAGAGAAGAGGATTGATCTACAAGAACTTGACTATCCCTAGAAAAAACAACTCAGCGGGGACAATTTCATCGACTCCAGGCTCACGAAGGCGTTTACCTCTACCTCTAGACAAAGACCGAGAAACCCTAAATCTCGGAGAAATTGGAGATCTAGTGAAAGAAGGAGGAACTATCTGAGAAGAAGAGGAGCCCCTCGAAGGAGTGGATCCTAGACTTCTAAGTCTACCACCTCTCCGACTCCTAGTCGGAGCAGAAGATGGCGTTAAACTTTCAAGATCTATTACTCTTTGAGGTTGGTTTGAAGAAGACATGTTTACAAAAGTGAAGAAGAAAGTTCTTTACAAAAGACAAAGTTAGAAAAGTGTTTCGTGGAAGCAAAGAAAAGAAAACATGTATTTATACTTGAAGACAACCGTCAAACATGAAGAAAAAGGGAAATAATGATGAAAAGTCATAATTGAAGATGTCACTTCGGGACTGGCACAGCCGCAAAAAGCCCAAAAAGGTGCCGAGTAAATGCAGAACCAATCCGAAAAGGACACATGGTATGAGCATTAAATGGAAGTGACAAACGACACCTATGGTGCAGAGAAGGATACAATGATTCAAGGAAAAGTGGCGGCAAAATATTCCCGCCATAAATGAATATCCACTTACCAAATATTAATCGTTAAATATATGGTAAGTGGGGGGACTATCTGTATTGGTAAAAAAGAGTTTCACACGTAAGCTAGCTTTTGACAACTCAGCCAGTCACATGGACACAGGAAAATGTGATAGCTGGATGTGATTCTTTGAAGAGGTACGGTACAAAGAGGCACAGTTCAGTAAACCCACGAACTTATCAGCCACGGGAAACTTAACTTGATCAAAACAGAAAAGAGGCGCGGTCAGAATGAATCTAGACAAAGCTACGGGCAGATTCAAGGACCCACAATTGATTACTCGAACGTTATGTAACCGAACCCCAATTACCGGTATCCTTTGTAACGCCTCATTAATGTCATAATTAGTCATTAATGAGTAACCATAGCAAGAGTCGTACGTTATAAGAATCTCCTATATAAGGGAGAGGAATACAGCTTGTAAAGGCATCTGATTCTCGAATACAATCAACTTCGATTTTCTATATTTCTGCAATATTGTCTATTATTCATTTTTTCCATTACCTTGATTATCAGTAACCCGTATTCATTTTAAAAATAAGTTTTAGTGAAAGGGTCTAATTCTTTGGTTAAATAACAACGTGGAACGATGTTTATAACATGTACAATACTAAACTTCGAATAGAAGAAGATACCATTTCTCGTTTGAAAGATGAAGATCATACCAGATCCAGACGTTCCGAATCAGACAGGAGATCAGGTAAAAACAGGTATGATCCTTACTTGGGACCATCGGGACGTGAAACTCGTCCCAGGTTCGAAAACACCAGGTCAGATTATAGACCACCAAGCAGAGATGCAGGCTCATCCTCATCAAGATCCAGAAAGGGTTGGATGAACGAACTATAGGTAATGCACGAATTGGGGATCACACCCTCAATGTAAGTACCTCCGAACTAATTTCAGTATTAAGAAATATGGGTGATAAGGTTCGATTGCCCAAAAAAATGAGGTCAAACGCAAATAAGAGGAACCCAGATTTCTGGTGTGAATTCCATAATGATCATTGCAGATATTTGCAAGGTGAGGTAGAACAATTATTGAAACAGGGCTATTTAACAAAATTGTTTAGTGAAAAGGTAAACAGGCATACATGAAGAACAGGCAGGAGCCCCCAAAACCTCCATCTCCAAAACTAACCGTCAACGTGATACACGGAGGAGAAGAAGTAAATGGAGTGGTCTAGAAAGCGGCCACGAAGTTCACAATTACACACGGAAAGCGTGTTTGTGAAAAGCTGGAAGCAAACGATATAACCTTCGATGATGAAGATATCGGCGGATTAATACTTCCTCACAACGATGCTCTGGTAATATCCTTACTTGTTCATGACACTAACGTAAAAAGAGTGTTGATTGATCCAGGTAGTTCAGTCAATATCATTTTGCTAAGAGTCGTGGAAGAAATGCTATTGTGGAATCAAGTAATCCCAAAGGCACGAGCCATACCGGGGTTTGATAACTCTACGGTTATAACAAAATGGGAAATTGAACTTAGCACTTATGTTGAGGGAGTAATCAAAAATACCAGGTTCCAAGTCATCGATACTGACATGGCTTATGACGTAATCATGGGAATGCCATGGATCCACGACATGAAAGTAATACCATCCACCTTGCATCAGGTAATTAAATTCTCCTCCGAATGGGGGATTCAGAAAATTAGAGGCGATCAGCAAACCGCGAGAAATATAAATTTTGTGGTACACTACAACAAAAAAGTAGAGGTGGAAGAATCAAAAGATAAGGGAATCTCCCAAGAAGGTAACACCTCCCAAACAGGTATGGAAGAAATTACTACCCAAATAGGTACGGAAGGTATTATTGCTGAAATAGGTACAAAAGAAGATACTCACGAGAAGGTGAATCAAGTCACCACGGAAGATTCATTGGACCACACGGATGTAGATTCTAGACCGGACGTCATTCATGAACCGGAGGAAGACGAGCACATCAAAACAACTACGGAAGATCTCGAAGTTGTTCCATTGTTTGAACAAAAACCTGAACAGAAAGTGTACATAGGCACGAGGCTGAGCCCCGGTCGAAGAGGTAAGTTAATTGATTATTTAAAGACTAACATAGATTGCTTTGTATGGTCCCACTCAGATATGACAGGTATCCCACTAGAAGTGATGACTCATAAACTAAAGTAAGATATATCATTTGTACCTGTTAAGCAGAAGAAAAGAATGAAAGGACCATTTAAGAACCAAGTTATTGACGAAGAGGTACAAAAACTCTTGAAAATTGGTTCGATACGAGAGGTAACATACCCTAACTGGCTAGCTAACACTGTGGTAGTACCTAAAAAGAATGGACAATGGAGAGTTGCGTAGATTATACTGACTTAAATAAAGCATGCCCCAAAGATTCATTCTCATTACCACATATAGATCAAATGATTGATGCCACCGAAGGCCATGAATTGTTAAGCTTTCTAGATGCGTATTCTGGTTATAATCAAATTAAAATGGATCCCTCAGACGAGGAAAAAATCTCCTTTATTACAAACAGGGTGACTTCTTATTATAAAGTCATGCCTTTTGGCTTTAAAAATGCTGGAGCCACCTATCAAAGGCTAGTGACCAAGATATTCCAAGAACATCTGGGAAAAATGATGGAAGTTTACATCGATGACATGCTGGTAAAATCAATACGGGTGGAAGACCATTTCCAGCACCTCTCTATTACCTTTGACATTTTATGCAGGTATAATATGAAGCTGAATCCAGAAAAATGCACTTTTGGCGTAGAATCAGGTAAATTCTTGGGTTTCCTTGTATCAAACAGGGGAATAGAGGTAATCCTGATCAAATTAAATCTATAGAAGAAATACATGATGTACTTATAAACAAAAAAGAAGTTCAAAGACTAACGGGAAGAATTGCGGCCTTATGAAGTTTTATTTTCAAATCTTCCGAGAAAATTTTTAAATTCTTTGCAGTTCTCAAAAATCAAAATCGGTTCGAATGGACTGAAGAATGTCAACAGGATCTCAAAGACCTAAAGTCTTATCTATCAAAACCTCTGTTGTTGTCAAAGCCAAAGGAGGGGGAGAGGATGTACGTCTACCTTGCCGTGTCGGAAATTGCTGTAAGTGCAATATTGGGTACGAAAGAATAAAGGTAAACAATCTCCTATTTATTATGTAAGCAAGACATTACTATATTTTGAAACTAGATATCCACATCTAGAAAAGTTAGCCTTAGCTCTAATCATGGCATCTAGAAAATTAAGGCCATACTTTCAATGTCATCAAATCACAGTCGTGACCTCGTATCCATTAAGAAACATACTGCATAAACAAGAACTATCAGGAAGATTAGCCAAGTGGGCCATAGAATTAAGTGATCATGAAATAATATATCAGCCTAGGACTGCAATCAAGACTCAGATCTTAGCTGATTTTGTCGTTGACTTTAGTAATAGCATTGTCCCTGAAGTGGAAAAAGAGCTACAACTCTTTAACGGTGCTAATCCGGGTCTATGGACCCTATTTTCTAATGGTTCTTCCAATATAAAAGGTGTCGGCTTAGGCATAGTCTTAATATCACCCACGGGTGAAAAGACACGACAGGCTATCAAATGCTATCCTATAACTAACAATGAAGCAGAGTACAAAGTCGTCATTGCAGGACTAGAACTCGCACAAGAACTTTCAATCGAGCAAATCGTAATCAAAAGCGACTCTCAACTGGTAGTAAATCATATGTAGGGGACTTACATCACTCGAGAGACTCGGATGCACCAATATCTAGAAAAGGCACGTTAGCTCGTGAGACAATTCAAAACATGGAAGGTAATACAAATACCTAGAGAGTAAAATGCACAAGCAGATGCATTAGCTAACCTCGCAGCAGTCACGGAAGTAACAAACAAAGACAATGCAATTGTCGTTTATCTATTCCATTCAGCGATCGACCAGGACAAAAATGAGGTAACTTTCAACAATTTAACCTGGGATTGGAGAAATGAAATCTTAAATTTTTTGCAGAATGGCACCGTACCTGAAGACAAGAAAATAGCTCAAGCACTTTGCCGCAAAGCTGCACGGTACTGCCTCATTCGCAACTCATTATATCGCAAGATGTTCGTAGAGCCCCTGGAAAAATGCCTCGGACCTAACCAAACGGAGTTCGTGATGAAAGAAGTCCACGAAGGACACTATGGAAATCACTCAGGGGCGAGATCCTTAGTAAAAACCCTAATCAGAGTCGGGTACCATTGGCCTAAGATGGAAGAAGAGGCCGAGAATTTTGTATCCAAATGCGACAGATGCCAAAAGTTTGCCAATAACATGCATCGACCAGCGGAATTATTGCATCCAATAATATCCCCATGGCCCTTCATGAAATGGGGTATGGACATAGTGGGACCTCTTCCCACAGCTAAAGGAAAAGTACGATTTTTACTCGTGCTAATCGACTATTTTACAAAATGGGTAGAGGCAGAAGAATTCAAACAGGTTCGAGAAAAGGAAGTTAAAAGCTTCTTATGGCGAAACATAATATGCCGCTTTGGGATACCAAGGAGATCGTGTACAGAATTCTTCGAAAGCTGTAAAATCAAACGGATCACATCAACGCCATAACACCCCATGGCTAATGGTCAAGATGAGTCAACGAATGGGCAACCGGCAATACTATGGGCATACAGAACAACTTCAAAAACAGCCACGAGAGAAACTCTGTTCGCACTTGTCTATGGCTCAGAAGCCTAAATACTTGTGGATATTGGCGAACCAAGCATAAGGTTTACAACAGCCACGGAGGAAGCAAACGACGACGAATTGAAGACCAATCTGGACCTGCTCGAACCACGGAGAGAAGCAGCACTAATACGGATGGCAGCTCAAAAAAGAATCATAGAGCGTTATTACAACCGTAAAGCTCATCTCAGATACTTCAAGATTGGGGAATTCGTCCTCAAAAAAGTCTTTCAATCAACGAAAGAAGCAGGCGTAGGAAAGCTAAGTCCAAACTGGGAAGGACCCTACAAAGTCCGAGGCATAGCTGGGAAGGGCACCTATGAGCTGGAAGCTATGGACGGCAGAATCCTACCGACAAGTTGGAATGCCATCCACTTGAAGAAGTACTACTTCAAAGGAAAAGAAGTACCCCCGGTCAGGTATCACACGTTCGATTTTATTTTGAACATTTAAAATTTTACTCACCTTTTTAGATGATAGGCATAAAGCTAACCCATCACCAGATGATGATATTAGAGCTGCAAAGACGCGAGGAAGTAACTGAATTCCTGCTCTAAGGTTACACTTTCTGATGGACGTTTTAAAGGGTTAAGTAGTCATCATCTAAAAACTATATACCTTCGAGTCCCGTATGTTTTTCCCTTTCAAGAAAAGGACCACAAGGAAGGAATAGTCAAGTGCTCGAGATTTCATTCTTCAAAGCTCAAACACCTGGGGGACTATACAGTATGGAAGGCACAGGAAAAGCAAAAAAGACTATCAAAAAGTCAAAGCTCGAGCCTGAAGATCCATCTACCCAACAAGTCAAGTGATACGAGCTAAATTGAAAGAGCCAAAGACTCAAACACAAAGCCTAATCCAAAAAACCTTCGAACATGTTCAGGTTAAAAGGCAAAATGTTAGCTACGAGGAAGAAATGCACATCTTTGTACTTATTGAAAAGAAAAACTGTTGTAACTAAAAACAGTTACGAAATCTTTGTACTCATATAGAAAATTGTTATCAAATAAAACAGTTACGGATGTAAGAGCATTTCCCTCATGCTTATTGAAAACTGTTGTCAACAAAAACAGTTACGGGTGAAAACCCCAACTTGAATAAAAATTGTTACAAACGAAAAACAGTTGCTCTCTTGTATTAACTCAAAAAAACTATTACATACGAAAAACAGTGATGAAATACAAGTGTATATCAAATCTATTTAAAGAATAGTTGCAACATGAGTTTTAGACGACAATCAAACACATATAAAATGTTGTGAAAGTTCAAACAAAAAAATTTCCTCAGAAACATTCTTAAACATGTGAAAAATTCCTATCACTTTATTGCATTATTATACATTTATGAAGTTGAGACGTCTTCTTCATTAAGTGTCGATCAAAAAGGGCCCTCTTTCATAAATTATGCCTACTACAAAAAGGCAAACTTTTTTATATGACGCCGTGCCTATTATGAAAAGGTGCGAGTAATCTAAAGCATTCTATATGAAAAACTCAGAGGTAAAACTAAAACCTCAAAAAATAAAGCATGCAAAAGTCTTAAAGAGTGAAACATAAACTCAACGGAAAACAAAAGTCATACTTGCATTAGTATATTAAAACGGCTAAGTAAAAACTAAGTATTCGCTTATACTTACCCGTATAGAGTTTTTTATACATTAAGGTGCCCCTAAGTTGTAATTTGGGGACTTTAAGAGATCCAAATTTACCCCCGATGGGATTGGGGGTAACCACCAATTGAGACAAAGAAAAAAAAAGGGGGGAGGAACCAACTTATTAAACTTCATCAGGAGAGGGGTTGACTTCACTGGCAGAAGGAGCAGGAGCGGCTTAGGATGAAGAGACTTGAGCAGCAGTAGCCTCACCTTCAGGTGAAGAGAGATTCTGACCTTATTGAGCCTTCTCAATGGACTCCTTGATTTTTGCAATTTCAGTATTAAGGTTGAAACCCTCTCGGCTCATTTCAGTCAATGTGTCGAGGCAAGAGTTCATATACGCCCAACTAACATCGACACTTGTCCTATCTTCAAGAGCTTCGTAATCTTTCTCCCATATCATAACTTCATCTCTGAGTTCATCCCTCTCAGTCACAGCAGCATCATTAGAGGCCCTTAAAGGAGCGAAAGACCTTTCCATGAATCGAACTTTCCCCAAAGAGTTGCAGAGATCCTCCTGGGTCTGAGTAAGAGATTGCACAAGTTCGCTCGAATACTCCTCCTTTTGGTCTAGTAATGACTTCAAACTCCTGACCTCTTCAGAGGCACGAGACAGCTGCTCCGCGAATGAGGACTCTAGGACGCTCTTATCCTTGCCTGCCTGATCAGATGATGCCTTCTCCACGGCCAACTCTGCCGTCATGACCCTCACCTGCTGCTCCAAGGTACATTTTTCTTCTTCTACGGCTTCCATGTCGAGCCTCAAGCTTTCATACTGTTCTTTCCAGTTACCTGCTTCAGCATGCCACTCCTTTACTTCCTGCTCCGTATGAGAAATCCTTTTTATAAGCTTCGTGCCTATAAGATTGATCTACAAAAGGAAATCAGTTAGATATGATAAGTACGCCTATAAGAATGAATGAAAGAAAATGCATTCTACCTTTAAAGAAGTATGCACGATCTCATTAGCCCATGTAAGGGAACTGTGGCTATCCAGCTTAGCTCTCTCTGTCGGACCTATCAACGGTTTCAACCACACATCAGGCTGGCCAGACTTTATAAAAAGGCCACCCTCTGCCGGAACTTCTATCATCACCTGCCTCATCTCCCTGCTGGAAGACCCTACTTCTGAAACAGAAGGCGCAGAAATAGGAACAGATGCATAAGCCACGGGCAAGGAAGTCTGAGGAGCCGAAAAAGCCACGGGAGAGGGAGCAAGAACACGAGCAGGAATAGACACGGGGGCAGGAGAAATAACTGGAATAGTGGAGGGGAGTTCTCTAAGAGAAGGAGAGAAAACAACCAGGGGAGCTTCATCATCAACAGGACCAAAGCCTTCCTAGAATAAATTATCAACAGAATCACGCACGGGAGAGGGAGAAGCATCCTCAAGGGCAGAAAATTCAACTTCAGGTACGGAAGGATCAATAACAGGTGTAGACTCGTCGTCTGAGACCACCTTCCTTCTACATGACCTATGGATTAAAGAGCCCTCTTCTTCCTCCTCTTCTTCCGAGGTCTTTGACCCACCTGCTTTTCTATTTAAAGAAGAAGAACCTGAAATGATCTCCTGGTCCTGAGCCAGGGATAACTTGGGAACAGACGCGGATGCAGAAACTCCACGAACAGGAAACCCTGTCAAAAGGAAAGGATTAAATAATGCTCAAAGGAAGAAACAAGTACAAACAAAAACTTCACTTACCATGAGTCTTAAATCTCCAACCAAACCTCTCAGATAGGTACTTCCATGAATGTTCTTCCAATGGAGCTATTAACAAAAGCTTTTCTACCCAATCTCTGAAATCGGAGACATTCTCGACAGTTCCCATAATGCTGCAAAAAGAAAAAATAGCTACGGTATTGATAAGATATCTAAAGCAAAATGTAAGGAATGTGAGCAAAAATGTACTCACGTGCAAGATTCCACTTCTCAGGGAAGGGAAGATTCTCTTCACCCACTAAACCAGCAGTAGGAACAGCAATATACCGAAGAAACCAACCTCGATCCTTATAATCTTCAGGAGTCACTAACACCCTTTAACTCCTAACAGCCAGGGTAAATATTCACTGACGGAACAACATTCGGGAATAGAGGTGAATAAGATGATGAAAGGTAAAGGGTACCGAAGCTAAGGCAACCAAGTATCTAAGACATGAAACGACTCGCCATACAAGAGGAACGACTTGTCCCAAGCAAATTTTGAAAAATCGACAGAGCTCGATGATTGCTGGGTCAATGAGAGGCTTGAACCCTAATGTAAAGGGATAGGTATAAACAAAAGAATGCCCCGTCTTGTAAGACATTCTTTGATTACCGTTTGGAACGATTACAGGAAAATCGGAACTCCAATATCAGTCCCTGCGTATAAGAGGAATTAAACCTTCAGTGAGTTGGGTAGGGTACTTGTCAGCACTATCAAGAGACGACAATGAAGAAAGCTGATCTCTAAGGTCCTGACTATCCCTAGCAAAAGTGAACTCCGCAGGTACTATTTCATCGACCCTCGGTTCGCGTAAAGGTTCGTGATGTTCTCTACCTTTGGACAAAGATCTAGAATCCCTAGCGCCCTGAGAAGTTAATGACCTAGAATAAGGAGGAGAAGTAATTTGAGAAGAGGAAGAACCCCTTGAAGGAGTAGAACCTAAACTCCTCAACCTGCCGCCTCTCTTACTCTGCGTTGGAGCAGAAGAAGGATTTAAATCATCTACGTTTATGACTCTCTTAGATTGGTTTGAAGAAGACATATCTACAAAGACAAGGAAAAACTTCTTTACAAATAAAGTTTGAAAGTTAGAAGTTTTTCATGAAATAAAAGAAAAGGGGTATTTATACTCGAAGACAACCGTCAAAAATGGGAAAAAATAATGATGTGAAAGCCATAATTGAAGATGTCACTTCGTGACTGATGCAGCTGCAAAAAGCCCTAAAAGACGTTGAACAATTGCAGAACCAAACCGAAAATGCCACGTGGCATAAGCATTAATTCGAAGTGACAAGCGACGCCTACGTTCAGAAAAAGATGCAATGTTTCGAGTGAAGTGGCGGCAAAATATTCCCGCCATGAAAGAGTATCCACTTACCAAATATTAATCGATAAATATATGGTAAGTGGGGGGACTATATGTATTGGTAAAAAATAGCTTCACACGTGTAATAAATCTTGATGACTCAGCAGTCTACGTGGAGCAATGAAGACACGACAGCTGGACGGGACTCTAGGAAGAGGTATGAGGCAAAGAGGCACGACAAATCACACCCACGGGTTAATTAGCTACGGAAGTCTCAACCTAATTGAGAATATGAAGAGACACGGTCAAAATGTATCTGGGCGGAACAAAGGGCAGATTCAGAGATCTTCAATTAGTGATCCATACGTTACACAAAATTCACGCAACAGTTACGGTTACTCATTGTAACGTTACATTAATGTCATAATTAGTCATTAATGCTCAATCACTGAAAAGGGCAGACGTTATATTAGGAAATTCCCTATATAAGGGAGTAAAATATAACCTGTAAGGGACATCCGAACTACTATTTCAATACACTTTACTTTTTGCGCATCTCATTGATTTTTCTTTATTTAATTACTTACAATAATCAGTCTTGCCTTGGTTATCAGAAACCCGTGTTCATCCCAAAAAATCGCGTTGGTCAAAGGATCTAATTCTTTGGTTAAACAGTTATATCGAATATAGCTTATATACGATACACTTGGTATATATATAATACTATACTATATATACATCTTATATATATACACACACACTATACTATATATATATACATATATAGTATATACACACACACTATACTATACATACATATATATATATATATATATATATATATATATATATATGTATATACATATACATATATATATATATACATATACATATATATATATATATAAAGATGAACTCAGTATCAAACTTGCAAATTAAAATTTACATTTAATACTTCAAATTAAAGTTCAAACTTGCACTTATCATTACATAATAATATAATAATACTTCAAATTAATCTAACAAACTAAAACATTAAGCATAATACATCTAATAATTTTAAAATAACACAAATTGTCTCAATCAACTTAAAATCTTAAATACGAATGTCTGGAGAACGTGCAAGACAACTCTTTATATACCTCCTTAAACAACCTGTGCCCTCCAACTTTGGACGATGAGTGAAGACTCGACCACAGTTCTTGCACTTTACTAGGTAAACAACTTCATTTTCTTCTACCATATTAAAGTGTTCCCAAACATATGAGCGCACTCTAGAATCACCGGGCATGATTTAACTTGAATTGAGAATTTGAGTTTGAGAAATAAGAGATGAATGAAGACTTGAATACTTCAATTTGAGTTTGAGAAATGAGAGAGATTGATGATTTTGTGAGAAAATTAAAAGAATGAGGGGGTATTTATAATTCAAAATAAGGAAAAAGTATAATTATAAAAAGTTTGGGGTTAAAACAAAGTTGGGGGTTATACGGCTAGAAACGAGCATTTTTTAAATGAACCAATGGCTAGAAACAGCCATTTTGACAGAAAATATTTTTTTATAAAAAAACAGTCGGGTCCTTCTAGGACCACTTAGGATCGTTTCGAACCGGTCGAACCGGCCCACTTACCAGCCGGTCCCGTCCCAAACGGTCCCTATCGCGCGGGCCTATATCAAGGGACCGGCCCACCTGGAAGCCCATCCCCACCCGGTCCCAATCCTAAACGGTTAGGCCCGTTTAGGTCCACTACCCATTTGGGCTCGCGGGCCCGGACCTAACCGGCCCACATGCCACCCTTATCAGAAACTGCTTCTGCTTCTGCTTCTGCTTCTGCTTCTTCCCAAAAGTACTTTTTCCCCCAAAAAAGCTTGGCCAAACAAGCTATTAAAATAATTTTTTACTAGTAGTGTGAAGCTTCCTAATTTGTAGTTCGGACATTAATTTCTCAATTTTACGAATAACATATACTTATATAAATGTATTATAAACCATAATTTTTATAATTAAAGTTATTTAACAAGTATTATAAATAGTTTATCGAAAAAAATTGTTAACTTCTCAAATAATAATGGTGTTATCTTATCTACCTCTACAATCTACAATATATTAAAAGAATGAAGCTCTTAAGTTGAAAGTTCAATTACGGAATTATCCTTGTATAATTAATATCTTTTTATTTTTAAAAACCTACATATACACACTTTTCTGAACAGTCTCCTCCTTTAAAATTCTCAAGCGTTGCACCGTTTAAATTTGTTTCCCATGATAACATTCTCTCACACTTCACGCTGCCACAAAGAATCAAAATAACAACGCTTATTTGAAGGGATGTACCCTTCATAAGTTAGTAATGTTCCGAATAGGCTTCCTTTTCTAAATTTTGAGACCAAGGGAAGCACGAAAACATAACCAAACAACTATTCTGCAAACTACCAAATGTAGGCAAGAAAGATGTTCAGACCTCCGTATCCATGCAGGTGTATATGCGCTAATCTAGCAATTTATGTGTTTCGTTACTCTTTGTGAAGGTAATACGACAAAGTAAAGCAAAGCCCTCAAATCGATTTTTAGTTGGTCTCACTAAACTTCTTTGTAAGTTTAATTAGGGATAATTCTCTCAAATTTATATATTAATTGTTGCGGTGTACGCTTGATGCTTAGACTTTTGGTGATTATTGGATTTGTGGTCTCTTGTTTAGTTTTTGTTTTATTGTCATTTCTTCGCCGATTATGAAGTTTGCGTCTCTAACTTCAAGTAGGTCAAGTATAAAATTTTCATTCTTTTTCTGAAAATTATTAAAATAAAAATGTTTTACTGTATCAAACAATGTTACCGCGTTGTTCTTTATTTCTTTTCACTGTATATCCAGTGTAACAGCATTTTCCATAAAAGATGAAGTTAATATGGTGTTGCATGATCTTTAGTCGTTATGTCCAATTCCTCATTTATTGTATTGAAAATTGTGTCTTTATCTTTATTTATCTTATTAAAAAAGAAAAAAATAATAAAAGTTTGTGTCTTTTTCTACATAAGTATGGGATCTTCATACATTTGCACTGTAGGTTCTAAATTACATTGTTATTTTATCATAGATAAAGTTACCATACTATTATGAATATTCTCTTAGTTGTTGGTTTGGTTCATCAGTTACTAAAACTGAGAAGTTTCCATCTATAGCTGATTAAAGCATATACATAGTTGTTTGCGCTTTTAATTTGCAATATTAAAAGTCGCAACCATTCCATCACAACGGCCTACTTGATCATTGCTCAAAGCCATTATATAATGGTGTTTCAATAATCAATATAGGGTACGGGTTATACGCGTTGGTAGACTTGGTAGAACATACACCGTACTTTTCTTTTGTGCAATATTACTCTGACGTTTTTTGTTCACTCTTTTTGCATCCGAATCTGATAATCCATATCATTCTCTTGCCACACTTTATAATGTTTCACATATTTAATAGAAAAGAAAAGAGGAAAGATTTACTCAATTTTTTAGAATGATCTAGAGAATCAATGGGGAAGGAATGTGCTAGGGAAACGAAATAAAGTACCAAGATGGAGTATTTCACATATAAATATTTCACTTGAATTTCTTTTTTGGGTAAAGGAACTAGGTCTTATGAAGGGATTGGGATGTCATTGAGGATAATATGCAAGTGGAGGAGGACATAAAAGAGATTAAACCCTATGCGGTGCCCACTATTATAGCATTCTACGTGAACTATGACATGTTTCGAGACAATGTCTCTGTCCGATACAGATAGCCAAGTAATTGCTACTTCATTTGGAGAGATGCATACTTGGGCTAAATTGATGCTTGGTCAATCTTTCGTGTTTCTTTTACGACACAGAATATTGAGTCTTGATTTGCAAAGTGGAATACTTTGTTGACAAATCAATTTGCACATAATGAGTACTTTTACTCCTTAAAGATATTGGGTTTTTTTAAATCTTCGTATGTATTTCTTGCCAAGTGAGTATTTGATTTCTTGGTGGATGGACTTTAGTGGATGTTATTGTACTTGGGTTTATCATAACATTATTCTAGAAAGCATGTCGGAATCATTTGTTTAGATAGTTATTATTATGATTAAGTTAAAGCGTTGCCTCTTTATACTAGGAAGTCTTTATGAATCTGAGTTTGAAACATACATTTCTTGGTATGAAGTGGTTTGAGAGTGGTCGATTTAATTGTAGTTTGTAGATAGAGTATACTTATCATTTTGATCTATCGAATGAGCTCATGAAAAGTGCATTATGTGCTTACTTACCGATAGAATTATATATTATATTAAAAGCACAAAGTCCCTTAGCGAAATGTTGTTCGCCTTTTTTACCCTAAAAAAATATAGTTCACATTGGATAAAATTTTAATGTAATTATTTTCCTAATATTTATGACTTTAAAATTAACTAAATTTTATATATAAAATTGTCACGACCCGAAATCCCACTTTCAGGCTGTGATGGCGTCTAACGTTGAACCCGCTAGACAAGCCAACGTTACTGGATATTCTATTTTATTCCTTTATTATTTAGCATTTAAAAAGTGAAATACAAGAACAATAGAAATAAGAAATTCAACAACTTAAATAATACATCTCACGAAACTTCCTTAAACATATTGTGATGACCCAAAAGATCATCCCGTATTTTGCTAGCTAATTCTATGTTCTGAGGTTGTAAAAACCTCCTTCTATCTCACCTCGATTTGCGTGCGCATCCCGAGCGTGTAGCCGGGAAGCCTTTATGTGAAAAACTGATAAAAATGATAATTTTGTATTACAAATTTGAATATAGTTGACAGTCCCGGAGGGTCCGTAGGAAAATATGGGACTATGGCGTATGCCCGGAATCGAATTCCGAGGTCCCAAGTACGAGAAATAAATTTTTAAAGAAAATTATTTTATGAAAAATATAAAGGTTTTTGAAAAGAAAATTTGATGTGAAACATGTGGTAACGGGCTTGTATCTTGGTTCCGGAGCCTGGTACAGGTTTGATATGATTTAAATGGGTTATCTGTGAAGTTTGGTATGAAACGGACTTCTTTTGGCGTGATTCGGACCTTAAATGCAAAAAAATTGATGTTTAAAGAAGTTTTCAGGAATTTCATTAATTTTTTATTTAATTCATTGTATTAGTGTTATTGTATATGTTTTGAAACCTCGAGCGAGTCCATGTTAGGTTATATGACTTGTGTGTGTAGTTGGACGGGGCCCCGGTGTGTTCCGGATAGGCTTCGGGTCATTTTTTCTCCTTTTTGGCATTGTTGTTCTGTCTGTTGTCTTTCCTTCTATGCGATCGCGAAGGCTGAGTCGCGATCGCATTGTATCAATTTGGGCCGCCCAGTTTTTCTTAATCGCGATCGCATAGCTCCATTCGCGATTGCGGAAGTCCGTCCTTTTCTTCTTTGCGTTCGCTTCCACTTGCACGCGATCGCATAGTGAATCCATCTATGGGCATCAGGTCATTATTCTACGCGATCGCATTCTGTGCTTCGTGATCGCCTAGTGTACCATTGAGGCAGCATATATTTCCTTATATGCGATCGCGGATGTTCCTTCGCGATCGCAAAGAATCGTTTCTGGCCAATAATATTTTCCTCTACGCGATCGCATACGTAGTCTCGCGATCGCGATGCTTTAAATACCTGTGCAGAATATAAGTTTCCAAAACGAGGGTTTAGCCATTTTCTAACATAGTTTGACTTCTAGAACTCGATTTTGGGCGATTCCTTGAGGGTTTTTCGCACAAATCGAATGGGTAAGTGTTCTTCCACCTGGATTAATTATATTTCATGAATTAGTTCTTGTTTTCATCATTTAATTTTGTGTTTTGGGTTGAGGGGATTGTGGGTTTTGAAAGAAAGTTTCTAAAATGAAAAATCATGATTTGAAAGACCAAATGTTATCGGAATTGGATAAATTTAGTATGGGTGAACTCGTATCGGAATTTGTAAAATTTGTCGAGTTTTGAGTTGCGGTCCCGGGGGTCGACTTTTGGGTCGATTTTTATGATTTTGTAAAGATTGAGACTTTACTATTCGGAATAGTTCCTTATACGTTTTATATGTATTTTGAAGTTGTTTTAGTTGATTTTGAGTCGTCCGGAGGCCTTCCCGCCCGGGAAGTCTATCTTTGAGTATCAGGTTGTTGTCTTTGATGTATCTTGCTTAACCTTGTGGGGGGGAACTACCCCTTAGGATTGAGTCTTCCTTGTTGATTGTAGTCCGAGTATGCGAGGTGACGAGTATGTACTCGTACTTAATTGCAATTAGATTCCCCTTTTAGGATTCATAGATTCTTATATTACCTGTGTATGATTTGTAATTGTTACACTTGAATCCTTGGCTGTTAATTTCATTCCTTCCTGTTTAATTAGAATTACTTATTTTTGGATTATTCATTGGTTATTTGACTTTACTTGACTTAACTGAATATTCTACTTCTCTTATCATCATGCTATATTTTCTTCCTAGCTTGCCTAATTGACTATAATTAGTGTCATCTAGCCTTATAGTTGACTAACCAAAGTTGAAACATTTATTTGTTGGAGTCAAGCATGCCCGTGAGCCTTACATTGTGATTTATATGAATATTCCCTTAAGTGCTACTTAGTTCTAATTGTTAGACATTTATGTTATTGGTATTTCCTTGATGTTGCCTATTATTGGGCCTTTGTTGTGAAGCCGAGTGTTATTTCGTGAAGTAAACTGTTTAGCTGAGATTGGTTATAACAGTTTCCCTTGTCGGGATGTTATGGTTATTATTACTGTTTATGCTGTTAATGATATGGATTGTATTGTTGACTCCCTTGCCGGGATGTGATGGTTCATATTACTGCCTATGTTGTTAATGATATGGTTTGTATTGTTGACTCCCTCTGTCGGGATGTGATGGTTCCTATTACTGTTTATGCTATGAATGATATCATTTGTAATGTTGACTTCCTTGCCGGGATGTTGTGGTTTCTATTACTGGTTAAGTTGTTAATGATATTGGTTGTATTGTTGACTCCCTTGCCGGATGTGGTGATTTATGGGTCTTATTGTTAGTTTTTCCTTGCCAAACTGTTGTTTATGATATTTAGCACGAAGGATAATGTCGTGCCATGTTTATGATATTTAGAACGAAGAATAATGTCGTGCCATGTTTATGATATTTAGCACGAGGGAACATTCCGTGCCATGTTTATGATATTTAGCACGAAGGATAATGTCGTGCCATGTTTATGATATTTAGCATGAAGGATAATGCCGCTCCATGTTTATGATATTTAGCACGAAGGATAATGTCGTGCCATGTTATGATATTTAGCACGAAGGATATGTCGTGCCATGTTTATGATATTTAGCACGAAGGATAATGTCGTGCCATGTTATGTTATGTTAGCACGAGGGGACATTCCGTGCCATGATTATGATATGTTAGCACGAGGGGACATTTTGTGCCATGATTATGATATGTTAGCACGAGAGAACATTCCGTGCCATGTTATGTTATGTTAGCACGAGGGGACATTCTATGCCATGTTATGTTATGTTAGCACGAGTGTATATTCCGTGCCATGTTATGTTATGTTAGCACGAGGGGACATTTCGTGCCATGATTATGTTATGTTAGCACGAGGGGACATTATGTGCCGTATTCATGCATTATTATTTCCGTCATTCTTGTTTGCCCTTTACTGCATTTATTGGCAAGATTTGATATTCCTCCTATACTGCATGGAAATTTCTGAGTGATGGACTGAGTCGATGGATAAATCTTGAGAAGATTTTTATCAAGAGACTTTACTGAAAGTGTATTAATGAAAAAGCAATGATTTTGAAATGATTATATTTGAATGACTTTTACATCGAAGGTATATTTGAAAAGCACTAGTTTTGCCTAGAATGATATTTGGAAGTCATTTATTGAGAAAGTCTCTTTGGAAAGCTTCGTAATTTGAAAGAAACTATGTTTTACGTAATCCCCTCTATTACTTATACTTATATCTACTTTTGGAGAAAGTAAATTTTCAAAGTAAACTCTTCCATACTAAAATAATTTTATTTGCAAAGTTTTTCATATGAACTGTTGTTTAAAGATTTTTACCAGTTATGGATTTTAATGGCTAAGGCCCGATGTGAACAAACCGACGTGGAGTTGAGTTATCGGTGTCTTCTATTGTATTGTGTTTCCTTTCGGTTCGACTTGTTTTGCTGTCCATCTTTCTGTGTTTTTGTTTTGTTTCGTGACTATTTTCTGTAATTTCCTTCCGCTTTATATTGTCATTGTGGTGGATTATCCTGAGAAGTCTTAGATAGATGTAACGTTCGGTCTTTTCTATATTCATGTTATCTATTTTGTAGACCAATGGTGTCTTGACTAGTCCTCGTCACTACTCCACTAAGGTTAGTCTTGATACTTATTGGGCACCGTTGTGGTGTGCTCATACTACACTTCTGCACATTTTTGTGTGCAGATCCAGGTATATATTGTAGTAGCTATGTGGATAATTGCCGAGGAGACTCAAGGTAACCTGCTGCTGCATTCGCAGGCGTCAGAGTCACTTTCTTTGTATTTATTATTCATACACTGTTGTATCTACTTCCAAACAGTTGTACTTAGAAGTTGTAGAAGATTCGTAGAGCTTATGACTTGTACTACCGGTTTTGAAAAAGTTTGTATATTCTGTTGAGATTTTATATCGAGACTGCTAGCCTTTTTTATTATTGTTGTTATTCATTAATTGTTAGGCTTACCTAGTCCCTAAGACTAGGTGCCATCACGA
>ML310311.1:0-18248 GCA_005239505.1 Nicotiana paniculata
GAATATAGGCGTTAATCTATTAAGAATAGGCGAGTAGTGCTTCGGGAAAAGGCTATGAGAGCAATTATCGATTAATTATCAACCATGAGCGAATTATATGAAAGGGAGAGTTAATTAGAATGCAATATGAGTGGTGAATTGATCATAATCCTGGAATATTTGCATCTACTGAATACAAAACAATACTTTCGTACTTGATAATTAGTTATTCCATAGATTCGTAGTATAAATTAGTTACATTCCTGGATTTTATTTTGGCTTGATTTAATAACAATTAGAGTGATTCAGCAAGTAGTTTACGCAAGTCCCCGTGGGTTCGATATTCGATTTAACATTATATTAGTTGCTACGACCACATATACTTACGTGTGCATTTTGGACCAACACCTAGCTTACCTTACAGAAGCAGCGACCGCTAGCACTTGATGTTCAGGCTTTAGCGGGACAATTGGTGAGATTGGATTTGTCAGACCCTCCGCGAATGGTAGCTAGCATGGCTTCCCGGTCTTCTTTATTTGACCAGATTAAGGCACGACAGTATTATGACCGCCACTTGTTAGTTCTTCAGGATAGAGTTCGTCAGGGTGATGCCCGGGATGTGACTATTGGTGATGACGGAGTAATGAGGATGCAGGGCCATATTTGCGTGCCCAATGTGGATGGTATTCGAGAGTTGATATTAGTAGAGGCTCACAGTTCGTGGTATTCTATTCATCCGGGTGCCGCGAAGATGTACCAAGATCTGAAATAGCAATATTGGTGGCGGATGAAGAGAGATATTGTTGAGTACGTAGCACGGTGTCTCAACTGCCAGCAGGTCAAGTATGAGCACCAGAGACCAGGTGGATTACTTCAGAGGTTAGATATACCGGAGTGGAAGTGGGAGCGGATCACCATGGACTTTGTAGTTGGGCTTCCACGAACTTCGAAGAGTTTTGATTCTATTTGGGTCATTGTAGATAGATTGACCAAGTCCACGCACTTCATTCCTGTCAGCACTTCTTATACTTCAGAGCGGTTAGCTGGTATTTACATTAAGGAGATTGTCCGATTGCATGGAGTTCCGGTTTCTATGATTTCCAACAGAGGTACTCAGTTCACATCTCAATTTTGGAGGGATGTACAGAGAGGTATGGGTATTAAGGTAGAGTTGAGCACTGCATTTCATCTTCAGACCGAAAGGCAGTCGGAAAGGACCATTCAGATTTTGGAGGACATGTTACGGGCTTGTGTGATTGATTTTGGTGGTTCATGCGATCAGTTCCTGCCACTAGCAGAGTTTGCATATAATAACAGCTACTAGTCCAGTATACAGATGTCCCCGTATGAGGATTTATATGGTAGGAGGTGTAGATCTCCGGTTGGTTGGTTCGAGCCTGGTGAGGCTAAGTTATTGGGCACAAAATTGATTCAGGATGCGTTGGAGAAGGTGAAGTTGATTCAGGAGCGACTTCGCACGATGCAGTCTAGACAGAAGAGTTATGCGGACCGGAAGGTTCGGGATGTGTCTTTTATAGAAGGGGATAAGGTACTGCTAAAGGTATCACCCATGAAGGGTGTTATGAGGTTCTGAAAGAGAGGAAAGCTAAGCCCGCGGTTTATTGGTCCTTTCGAGGTGCTTCAGAAGGTTGGAGAGGTGGATTATAGACTTACCTTGCCACCCAGTCTATCGAGTGTTCATCCGGTATTTCATGTGTCGATGCTCAGAAATATGTTGGTGACCCGTCTCATTTGTTAGACTTCAGCACAGTTCAGCTCGAGGATGATATGTCTTATGAGGTAGAGCCAGTGGCTATTTTGGCTCGCGAGGTCAGAAAGTTGAGGTCAAGGGAGATAGTTTCAGTGAAGGTACAGTGGAGAGGTCAGCCAGTGGAGGAGGCTACTTGGGAGACCGAACGGGAGATCCAAAGTAGATATCCTCACTTGTTTGAGACTCCAGGTATGTTTCTAGACCCGTTCGAGGACAAACATTTGTTTAAGAGGGGGAGAATGTAACGGCCCGATCTGTCGTTACGTAAAACCTGCATTATAATCGCTGTTATTGACTTGTCATAGGTTGGTTATTCCGTTATTGATGTGTTAGAGCCGATAGGCTTGAAATTTAGTAGTTGTAGTGAGAGTTCAGTCTCTTAGTCTTTAAACGATAGCCTTATAATGGGAAATGTCAACTGAGAGTTTACTTATTGGGAAACGACATTAGAATGCAGATTTTATGGCTCGGATAGCTTCGTTAGGTGATTTGGGACTTAGGAGTGTGTTCGGAATATTTTTGTGATGTCCGGTGTAGAATTAGACTTGAATTAGCGAAAGTTAGTTTTTGGCGATTTCCGGTCGGCAGTGGAAAATAGGNCGATATTATTTTTAGTGTTTCGGAAGTGCAACTAAGTTTGAATGATCATATATGAGGTGCTGGTATATTTGGTTGGGGTCCCGAAGGGCTCGGGATGGTTTCGGATGGTTAACGGGGAGTTTGGAATAATTTTTCATTGCTGAAGTTCTGTTGCTGGTGTTTTTCGCACCTGCGGATGGGGAGCCGCAGGTGCGGAAGTTGGCTAAGTGAGGGAATTTCCGCAGCTGCGAGGTATTGGCCGCACCTGCGAGGCCGCAAGTGCGGGAGGTCAATCGCAGGTGCGGGATTTGAGGCCTTAGGATTTTTCCGCAGGAGCGCACCTGGGATCCGCAGGTGCGGTTTCGCAGGTGCGTGTAAGTGGTCACAGGTGCGGACCCACTGGACAGAAGGTATAAAACGTGCCTTCGTGAATTTTAGCCATTTTCTCAATATTTCATCCGGGTTTGAAGCTTTTGGAAGGGTTTTGAAGAGGGGATTCGATAGTTCTTCACCTAGGTAAGATTTTTTGACTCTAAACTCGTTTATATGTGATTAAGGGTCAGAATTATGGTGGAAATTAGGGAAAAATCAGTGTAAATTGGGTGATTAGGGCTTGGGATTAAGAATCTTTAAAATGGTGATTTGAGGGGTCATTTGGACTCCGAATTTAGTGTTCTTTATATGTACGGACTCGTGAGATGACGAAGAACAGTTTGGTACAAAATTTCTGAATTTTGGGACGTGGGCCTGGAGTTGGGTTTTGACCAATTTCGGGATTTTTGAGTATTTTTGATACATTTCGATTGGGATTAGTTCCTTAGCACATTATAATGATATACATCTGATTGTTGGTAGATTTGGAGCACTCTGAGGCCGAATTTAGAGGTAAGGGCATTGTGGAGTAGTGTATTAGCCGGTTTTGAGGTAAGTAACGCTTTCAAACTTGGAACTGAGGGTTTGAAACCCCAAACTATTTGATATTTGCTGTTAATTAAGGTGACGCACTTTCCAAGTGACGGGCATGCAGGCGTTTACCGAATATTTATAGCCTGGCTCATCCCATGGCACTGTCTACTGGTTACCCCAGATTGATATTGTACTGTGAAGGTGGTAATTACCTTGAACAAAATAGAAATCATGCTAAGTATAAATGTTAAGGCTTCACGCCGATGTGTTTAGACCGGAATGGTCGATTATTGCTGTCTCTATCTGTGATTATTGCTTTCATGTACTCAGTCCTGTTATAGTATATGTTTCATGCCTCAGTCTCGTGAGTTGCTAGTTTATTCTATATTATCATTGTTTTGAGCTGATTTTCATATGTTAGAGCATTGTGAGTGAGACTGGAGGGTACTGACTGAGTGAGGCTTGGAACCTTGTTTTGCGACAGTTATGAGGTCGGACTGCACACCGCAGCGATCCTGAAATCACGCCTTCGTTGGCTTGATATAGCGCTTGGGCTGAAAGGATCCCCTCCGGAGTCTATACACCCCCAGTGAGCGCACAGATATTTTGAGGGATGGATTTCCCTGGGCATGGATTTGTCCGAGTATTCTGTTCCGGAGATGGATTTCTCCATGGTTATTATGTTCCAGAGATGGATTTCTCTGTGGGGGTTGGATCGGCCTTTTTCATCAGTACTTGGTGACTGTGTCACTTGTGTTTATGAAATATCCGGGATGGACTTCCCTGGGCCGGAAGGCCGTATTCTAGTACTGAGTGGACCACCTTATGAGAGAGTGATTACTGGTATACATCATTCTTGGTTCTATATGCATTCATGCTAGTATGTAGAGTTACAGACATATCTTGATGCATCATGTTTATTTCCTCATATATTACTGTCATGTCCAAGTTATATACTGTTGTTTGAATTATCGGGGGTTTTAGTACGTCACTACCTCTCAGCCTGTAGTTTGGTTTTGTTACTACTGAGTTGGTGTACTCACGTTATCCCCTGCACCTTGTGTGCAGATACAGGTACAGCGGAATTTAGCTCGGGTCAGGGAGCATATCAGTTTCATCAGAGTTGACGAGGTAGCAGCTGGCGACCGTGATCTCGTCTTCTCTTTTCTTTCTACTGGTCGTATTTATTTTCAGACTATGTAGTCATTTCTTTGGCTGTATTAAGTATTAGTAGCTCATGACTGTGTGACACTGGATCCGAGGTTAGTAGGATTTGGTCTTTTGATTTCATAAACTGGTTTTCCCAAAAATATTGGATTTATTATTATTATTATTATTATTATTATTATTATTATTATTGATTTCAGAATTTGTTAAAGGGGGCATTTTATGGGAAATTGTATTTAGTTAGATAAAATGGGTGGCTTGCTTGGTTCCACGACAGGCGCCATCACGACTCCGGAAATGGGTCGCGACAGAACTCCATTTTGCTCGGTCTCGATTTTGGTTGATCATCGTCCTTGGATGCTCCTCGAATTAAGGGTTTGGCAACCTAACTTTATATTGAGGTTCGATGTAATACGAGGCCGAACCGTGATCTATCATGATCCAACCCCGATTAGTCACAAGAAGGGAAGGCCCGTTCTGACCGTGTGTATATATATATATATATATATATATATATATATATATATATATATATATATATATATATATATATATATANTATATTATAAATGTGAAGCCAAAAAGTAGAGTTTGAAAGACGAAAATAACCCTAAAAACTTGAATGACAATTTTTCCCTTCCACTACAAAAAAAACTGACTTTAGCGACGGACGAATTCCGTAGCTAAATAGTATATTTTTGTCGCTACACCTGTTTAGCGACGAAATAGCAACAGATTTGTGTCCGTCGCTACTTTACTCGTAGCTAATCCTTTACTAACGAAAAAATTGAATCCGTTGCTAAGTTAGCGACGAATTAGCTACGATTTGTATCTGTTGCTACTCTTAGCGACAACACTTATCCGTCGCAAGTATCACCAATTTTGTCGCCAAATCAACAAGTCATTTCGTCGCTGGGTTTAATTGGCGATGAATATTTTTGTCGCTAGTCCGTCGCTAATATTATTGAAACATATTTGCCTTTCTTTTAGCGATGAAAATCTTTTGTCGCAAATCTGTCGCACCCTGTTATTCTATATTTGTTATAGCTACGAAGAAAATCCGTCGCAAATTATATTTTTCTTATTTTATTTAATAAAAATCATATTGTTCAAGCATATATAAGATACTCTTAATAATAACTGAAATTCATAGAAATTAATATTCTACAAGATCCAAAATAGATACCAAAATGCAAATGTATCATTAAAGATCAAAACATTTACAATACTAAAAGTTCAAACAAAAATACTTAACTACTGAGAGATTGGAGAGTGAAGGTCATCATCAAAAAGCAATGCATGAACCTGTTAATACCAAACATCTACAATACCAAAATAAAGTTCAAATAAAAATTGTTAACTACTGAGAGACTGGAGAGTGAAGGTCATCATCAGAAAGCGATGCATGAACCTCGTTAACATTAGCAGGAGGAGGAGGAGCTGGAGGTGCCATAGCTGATGGGTGATCGGTATGATTCTCTTGCACATGTGATGGTGAAGCTATCAATCCTCTAACTCGCTCAGCCAACACAGGAAGCATGTGATCAGTCAGTACAGGAACCATATGATCAGTCAATGCAGGAATCAATCGCTTCACTAACTCATCCAAATTCGCCACCGGTGCTGACGAAGGTGCTGCTGATGAAGAAGCATCAGGTCCAGAAGAGGCGCGAAAGTCTCACCATTTTCAAGTAGTAGTAGTTCGCGCGAGGGACTCTCCTTTCTTATTCGTCCCATAGAAATATTTTGCTTGAGATCCAAGACCATATATTCTTCTCTTCTTTTCCCCTCCCGTGGCTTGATAAAATGCTAAAGATTGATCAATATCAGATTGAGTTTGTGTTTGTAGTTGTAATATTTGCTGATATTTTTCCTGTAAATACAATAATAATAAGTGAAATTCATTAATGATGACGATGAAAATTAGGGGAAAAGAAACGATAAAAGCATAAATAAGTTAACTATTAAGTTGTTCATTCAAACAAAAGTTAGCAAAAATCATTTTTAGGACTGAAATAGGTGCTAAAAAGGTATTTCAAGTGGGACGTTAATGTCATATACAAAGTCAATAAAATTACAGGATTTTAGACTTACATGTACAAGTCGGGATCGCTCACTAACAAAAGATTTTTCATCATGACCATGCGTATGGACGTGCAAGTGTAGCTCACTTGGTGTTGGATCTCGACCCTTTTCAATAGCCTATACAAAAAATAAAGAACTTAATTTCCTTTGATAGGTGCATCATTTTTCTCGCAAACAGTAGCAGTAAATGATGCTACTGTAAAATTTGAAATATGGGAACAACATGCCAAGAGAGATACCACAATCTTGCTCCAATGTACTACAGAGGAGCTGCAGTTGCTAATTATTTTTTGGTAAGAAAGGGGAGTATAACATTAGAGATGATACTCTCTGGAAAATCCATGAGAGGATAAACTTACACTATTGTAACAAAATATGCAGGCAAAGAAGACAACAACTAGAACTAACTGACAATGCATAATGCAACAAAACTTTCAATTGACAACTCTAATGTGTATTGAATTCACCAAAGACTTGGATATCTCATGGTAAAGTAACTTTATCAATGATAGACAGTAAGATTAACCAAAAGGACTTCGCAATCAAGGTATTGATCGATGACAGACATTAAGATGTAGCCAAATCAAGTAACTTTCTCACATGATTCTAACTAACTATTCACTGTAATTACTTAATATTGCTATGAAAATGTTTGCTAGCATGTGAACTTGTTAACTTAGTTTCTCAATTCTTTCTATGAAAATGTTTGCTAGCATGTGATTATGTTATTTGCATACATCACAACAACAAACAACAGAAATTCTATGACTGCATTTTGTATCCGTGTTCTCTTTAAAACTGAAATGTCACTCCACCCTCCAATTGTTAAAACTAAAGATACTAGCATTCTTTTGAAACTATGGCAACTTTTTCTCATAAACTATAATCATGTTCCCTAGTTCTTGAAAAATTTCTGCACTACAGGTTTAGTAAACCATTGCTACAACAAATCATAATATTTTTCTTGTCCTTTCCTCAAACAGAGAAGGTCAATCTTACCACTCGTCTTTGCTAGAATCTTGTGAAGAAGTATGGCTAATTTCTAACAAATGCAATTACTACTAATGGTCAAAACAACTAACAAATACAATTACTACTAATTTCATTCAAGATAGGGAAGTCATGTGTCAGCTTTCAATTTGAGCATGCATTAACAAACTGAGTCTAAATGAATCCTTGTTTTCATGAGCTATATCAAGTAGTTCAGAGTTAGATAAACCAGAAAGCATTTTTCTTTCTTTCTACCAGAAAGCTTCCAATCTTGTGAAAATCTGAATTAACAGGACTTAATTCCAATATACAGAATAAAACTTAAAAGACAACACTTGAAGACATAGTATACATTGAATATTTGTAATGTTCTATGTACCCACTAAGATATAGATACAGAACCTGGAATCGATCCGTCAGTCATATTGTGATCGATGATCAAATCTTAGTGCTAAGAATGGGTGCTTTGGAAATATCAAATATCAAATATCAAATATCAAATCAAGTCTATCATAGAGCAACAAAACTTAGCAACTATTACTACTTACTAATAGTAAGTTGCTACTACTCTGTTCCACTCAGCCTATTAAGAAGCTGAAATATGTGTATTGAATTCTAGTTATTACCCCTTACGAAGAATATACTTACAAGCATCTTGTGATGTTCCCCAATGGTGACAGAGCCGCCCGTGTGAGTCCCAATGGCGATGGCAGTCCCGCCACAACCATTTTTGCATTTATTTCTGATTTTTTGACACACTTAGGATCGTTCCATAGTTCCATCCAATTGTCCCACACATCTTTTGGAATAAAATCTGGTTGACATATATCCTTTTCTTTTTTAATTTTGCACATAAAATCATCGTACCTTCTCACTGCCTTACTTCCCCATAGGCGTTTCACTTCTCTATCAATCAAAGAATCCCAATAGAACGCCTTCTGAAATAACACAATTTGAATAACACAATTTGCTTTAAAGGTTCTTCACGGTATTCCACTTGTATAATCTCTTGTATTTTTCCATAGTAGTCACCAACATTTGGATCTGTGATACAAACTCCACTATTAATTGTTGATCTTGCACTACCATGACATCCAGTGTGAAATATGTATCCATTAACAAAATACACTGAATGACATTTCACACTTATTAATGGTCCATGAGCAAGGCTTCGCAAGAATTCATTCTCAATATGATTACAACGAGCCTATTTAAGAAAAATTGTAAGACTTAGTTAAATTTCACAAGTTAACTTGAGTAAATTATTTTATATAAGGGAATGATTACTGGAGGATTACATATCCCTTGAACCATTCGGCGAAATATGTTTGGAGGACTTCATCTATTTGATCTTGAGATAGATTCGGGAGTTCTTCTTGCAAACGTTCCACGTACATACTTTATTTCAATAAAATAAGTTAAAATAGGAATTCACAATACATGGATACGTTTATCATATAAGAAAGTATAACTTGCAAATGTTACCTCACAAATGGCTCAACTTCTTTACAATTTAGTAGAATATAAGTTTGGGCAGCCTTGATTTCGTCAAGGGATAAATTTTTCTTTTTTGTTTCTCCCCATAGTCGACCTGGATGGGTGAATATTGATAAATTTCCTTCAAGATCTTTCATAATACTACCATCATCATTACAGTCCGCATTATGATTACGTGTCATGACATGAGGTTCAAAATAATGAGAAAACAATTGTGTTGACTCTTTCATCAAGTATGCTTCACAAATGGAACCTTCGACACTGGCTTTATTACTAATCATTTTTTAAGAGTTCCAAGGTACCTAAATGGATGGACCAATAAATTAGAAAAGTCATGTATAGCATAATTATATAATTAGGACATAGAAATTTTATATTTACCTCTCAAAAGGATACATCCATCGGTATTGTACAGGTCCAACAATCCTTGCTTCATATGGAAGGTGCATAGGTAAATGTTCCATTGAGTTAAAGAACCCAGGGGGAATATACGTTCTAACTTACACAAGATTTATGGGATGTCTACCTCTAATCTCTCCATTTCAGCAACTCATAGAGTGGTCGAAGAAAGATCTTTAAAAAATAAGCTTAATTCTATAAGTGCTTCCCAAACATTATTAGGAAGTAGCTCACGAAAGGCAATAGGCATTAATCGTTACATGAACACATGGCAATCATGACTTTTCATGCCAAATAACCTATACTTGGTCGTGTCTAGATATCGACTCAAATTCGAAACATACCCGTCTGGAAACTTCAAACCTTTCACCCAATCAAACAAGATATTTGTCGCTGCCTTGTCTATTCAATATGCAGCTTTGGGATAGCTCACACTTGCATTCTTTGCCAAATGAGGTCGATCACAATATTCTACCACATCTAGACGTGCTTTTGGATTGTCTTTGGTTTTGTCTTTAACATTAAGAACTGTATTAAAAACATTATCAAAGACATTCTTTTCAATATGCATGATGTCAAGATTATGTCGAATCATGTTGGAACTCCAATAAGGCAAATCCCAAAAGATACTTTTTTTTTTCCATCCACAAGATTTGCATATTCTCCGATTAACTTCTTCTGCATCCTGCTCTGTCACTTTCCTTATCCCCAATTCACTAATTTGGTTCAAAATTTCCTCTCCCGTTCTAAAGGTTGGTGGTCGCCTTTTGACGGTTTGACCTTTAAGAAATTTTTTACGATCTTTCCTAAATGGATGATTTTGGTCAAGAAACATTCTATGACTGTAAAACCAAGATATTTTTCCACCATAATGTAATCTAAAAGATTGTGTTTCCTCCATATAGTAAGTACATGCTAACTTCCCCGCGGTACTCCATCCTGACAACATAGAATATGCTGGAAAGTTACTGATTGTCCATATCAAAGTTTCCCTTAATTGAAAGTTTTACTTTTTTGAGATGTCAAATGCTTCTACACCCTCCTCCCACAACAATGTCAGTTCTTTTATTAGAGGTTGTAGATAAACATCAATTTTTTGCTTAGGATTGGTTGGTCCTGGAACAATGACAGTTAAAAACATATATGCCTCCTTCATACACATTCACGGAGGTAAATTGTATGGAGTGACAATCACTGGCCACGAAGAATATTTTCTCCCAGATTGACCAAATGGCTGGAAACCATCAGTACATAACCCCCAACCTCACATTTCTTGGTTCAGCAGCAAAAAAAGAATTAATTTTCATTGAAGTGTTTCCAAGCCTTAGAGTCTGATGGATGACGCATTACCCCCTCCTCTTGTATATGTTCATGATGCCATCTCATGTCAGCTGCTGTAGCATGGGATGCATATAATCTCCGCAATCTAGGAATCAAAGGAAAGTAATACATTTTATTGTAAGGATCCAATTTCCTCTTACGAGAGCTGACACAATGCTTATATATCTCGTAGCCACAAAATTTACAAGATGTGAGGTCCTCGTCCTCACCCCAATACAACATACATCCTGAATTACAACAATCAATCTTTTCAACGGGAAAACCCAAGCTACGCACTAGCTTCTTAGTTTGATAATAGTTATCAAGAACTATGTTATCTTTAGGTAAATCCTCTTTAAACAGTTGCATCATTTGGTCATAACCCCTTTGTGACAATGAATTCTCCTTTTTAATGTTTAACATACTAGAAACTACTGCAAGTTGAGAGAGAGAAGAACCAGGATACAATTCTGCATCGGCATCCTATAGAAAACCAAAGAACTTCTGAGATTCAGGATTAGGATCCTCTTCCATTGAAGGTTCATAAGGATGAGATAACTCAGGTTCAACATTACCATCAGATTGCGGAGTCGAACCCTGGCTAATATTGGGCCCGGCTATGTCAAGAATCATTCTTCGGTATGGATTCTCATATCCAAATGTTGGTTGAGCACCACCATTCAAATTACCACTAGAAGACAACTCATTAGTAAGGCATTTTTCCCCTTGATATATCCAAACAAAATAATTCTCAACAAATCCAAACTGCAAAAGGTGTAATCTAACGGTTTCAACATCCATGTATTTAATGTTGTGATATTTTTTACAAGGACATCTAACATTGTCACCACTCATGTGATTTCTTTGAGAACATGCAAACTGGAGAAATTTATCCACACCGGATATGAAACAAGAATTAATACCCCATCGTCCATCCAACCTCTCATACATCCAACCACGCTCTAGATTCTCCATTTTCCTATTTAGTGTTGAAATTAAAAAGACAAGCAGGTATTATTTTTTGGTAAGTAATAACACAAGAATAAAATAAAGAAAAGATATATTTAACCTTACCAAACACCCAGTACTGCCTTTTTATGCACGAAGGAAAGAAACCAAATACATGGTAGCAAAAAAACTCAAGTAGTTATTTTTATTTTATAACCCATAAATTGTTAAAGAAAAAGAACATCATATATAAATCATGAACTAATGTAAGATTAAATAGATCACAAACATATCAGAATATCACAAATACATCCCTAGTAGTCACTATATATAAACAATATCAAATACATCATAAAGCTAATGTAATCTATGTGAATGCTACTAATGTTGCTTGACTGCTTGGGATGTCGATCAATCAATTACAATTAAAAAAAATTATGTTGAAGCTGAGCTATTAGGAAACCATAGGGATATAGAAGCAAATGTGCAGGCTGAAAATCTGTTGCAATAGGAAAAGGATAAAACTGGACATGAAAGTGTTCAAGTTGCTGAACATTCCAATAGCATTTCGGCTGGAAAGATTGGTGCATCTACAACTAGCTTGAATGCCTATAAATTGAGCAACAATGAGGAGAAAAACATGGAGGAAAGATGGACTACAGTAACTTGCAAAAAGACTGCTGTAAATAAAAAACAATTGGTCTAGATAAGGTGTTAGCAATCCTACGTTAAGAAAAGATTTTGTTCCATGTTGTTCTCATGATATGTTTATTTAATTGTTTTCAGGTAAATACAATACTTAGTAGAAAAAAGTAGGAAAAAAAGACAAGAAAAAAAAATGATCTGTGATTACTGGGTGTAACAACAATAACAATTAAGCATAAATCTCAACCTGTTTGGTATGGTAGTATCCCTTGCTTCTAAGGTGTTAGTTCTTAGCTTCTATTTGTGTTACTTCCTCTCATTTTAGCTTCTATTTGTATTACTTACAACCTCTGTCTTATATGATTATTTTAATTTTATTTAGTTTTGTATAACCGTATACCTATCTTAACATCTGCATTTTTTTTAATAGTAGGATCAGGTAAAGACCTTAACATCCGCATTTCTACCTAATATTCATTTTTGTTTAACGTTACCATTCCACAACTGTTTTAACTTTTATAGAAGTTACCTTTTACTTTGTTGGGTATCTTCCTATTGCATACAGTTCTCAATTTGAACCATTCTATTCTAGTTTTATGTACATCATCTTTACCTATTTCTAGAACACTAAGTTTATCTGAATTGTCTGCATATAGACACCGAAATTCCATCCATTCTCATTTAACCTTTGTTCTTCTTATGAGTCTAAAATTGTTGTTCACACATTACGTCTTACTTCTACTTAATCAAGAGAATATTGTTTATCCTACTCATAAATCAAATTACAAAATTGACAGACTCATCAGCGTGTCATTTATTTTCAGCTTGAATCATGTAATATTTCTCGTTTCATGAAATAATGTAATTCATTTAACTGAATATTTTGGAATTCCAGCAAGTTTAGCTAAAGATATAAATCTATATAGGTGATACTAGTTGGAAATACCCGTGTAGGTCTTGTATATACTAGTAAAAGTAGAGAGAAATTCTAATATATACTCCCTACATTTCAATTTATGTGAATCCATTTGACTGGATGTTATCAATCCTACGTTAAGAGAAGGACAAGAAACTCCTTACATGAAAAGTGCTCGAGTTAAGAACTGGTTACTGGGTAGATGCTGGAACTGGTTGATGTCAAAGCACGACAAAAAAGCGTGAAAGTTCAACAACAACGTAGTTTTTCAGCACTTCACCTTGAAGAAATTGGAAACCACGCAGATCTCAAAACACCTAAATTTGATTTTAATAACAAAATATCACCAAAATTTGTATTAATCAAGAGTTCAACATAAAAGAAACCCCCAAATCAAAACTGGTACATATTCACTGCTTGTTCTTACCTTTTACAATCAAAAGGAAGTATTTAAACAACAAATACCTAGACTTTTAGGTGCAGCTAAGCATAAATCATTTACTTTCTACTCCAAGATTTCATTTCCATCTTAAAGTCTTTACCTTATAACTTGGTATGCAAAGAAATGGCAAATCTTTTTTTTTTTCCTTTTTCCTCTTCTTTTCCATAATCTATGCAACTTTAATATCACTATTCGTTTAACCAGAAATTATTCCATAAGTATATTCAAAAGGAACCCAAATCAAGCCCCCTTTTAAAAAAAAATTAAAAGCATGAAGAGAAATATTTATAACATCCCAAAAGAGAAACATCAAATAAAATCCAACTACAACAAGAAAAATAAAAAGAGAAAAATACTACAAGAAGACAAGAACAAAAAAAGGAAATTACTTTACAAAAACACAAACATATACAGTTATAAGCTCAAAATTCTTAAAAATCAGAAATAAACTAAAAGAGGTTCGATTTTTGACAGAAATCTCAACCCAAAAAGGGAAAAGAAAGAAAGGAAAAAACAGGAAGCTACTTTACAAAAAACAAACAAGTCTAAACTAGTCAAAAACCTTCAAAATTAGAAATGAAACTACAAAAAGACTCCAAATTAACACAAAAAATGCAACCCAACAAAAGAAAAATTCACAAAAACAAACAAGTATTAAACTAAAAAACCTTCAAAATGAGAAATAAAACTACAAAAAAATTCAATTTTTAAGACAAAAAATACAACCCGCCAAAAGAAATCAAGAAAGCTGAATACTCACCGATCTGTGAAGAAAATTATAGGATTACTGAAAGTAAGCATAAATCAAGAGGGGTTCTTCTTTGGTGTTTTGTTGGGGGAGGAGGGATGGGGTTGAAGAAAGGAAGAAAAGTAAGAGAAGAGGAAGCTGCAGTGGAGACTATGAGTCCACATGCACAAAAGCTTGATTAATCTTACATCTAAATCTAGCGACAAAAACCTTCTGTAGCAACAAGGGTAAAGATACTCTCATTAATGTAAAATATTAGCGACATACACATTTCGTCGCTAAATTCGTCGCTAAATGCAATAAATTTTGTCACCAAAATTTTCCTCGCTTATTTTGTTGCTAAAATGAGGGCGCCAATTATTAGCGACGGAATTTTCCTTTTGTCTCTAGATTATACACTAATTATTTTATTTGCCTTTTTTGCAATGAAGCTCTATTTCCGTAGTTAATTCGCCGCTGATATATATTTGTCGCAAAAATCCGTCGCTAAATAGAGTTTTTTTTGTAGTGTTCACGTACAAAATGACGTCTATTAAATGATAATTTTGGCTACATTGATTCATACTAATGGAAGATTGTTTCATCTCCCAGGGAAGTTGCAATGGTGAAACTCTTTTTAGTTATGTTGTGCCATTTTAATATTTTTGCTTTAATTGTTTAAACGTTTGAGTTTCCAACTATTATAACAATTAAATATGGCCTTTTCACATTTTTGTTGCACTATGTAAAAGCACAACGACATTTTTGTCCCTGTCAGAAGTTCTCTCCCATAGTTCATGACTTCATGGTGGACTCTTAATTGCCAACGAAAAGCTTCATTACTTTCAATTGGTACATGCCTAGAGGATATACTAAAGATTTTCTTGGTATTATCTTTATATAAGATATTGTATTGATATAACTCATGTAAATAGGAATAGTATATTTTATTATTGCACGGAATAGTGATTCAACTTTGTGTTCATTATCCAAAAGTCGTTTTTCTTTCTTTATCTCTTTCTTTCTTTTGTTACACAAAAATAATTTTATTATGCTCCAGTTATCACAATTATCACTTTGACCAAATTTTACAAACCTTTCACCTGAAAAGTCTATTATGTCCTTGATATTATAAATTCTCTTATTTATGTTATACCTTCTATATTATATGCTATATAATATACTTTTATTCAAGTATTTTACTTATAGTTTAAATAACTTAAGCATTATTTTATTTATTATTTTTATAATATATTCGTACATTTGGTTTTTTTTGAATATTAATTTTAAAGATATATAAGCATTAATAAATTTGTCAGTAATGTTATCGCGGACAAATCTCAAGTCCACGTTCTTAATCATGCTTAATGAAATATGTTTAATAAAAATTAAAAAATCAAAGCTCATTGATTTATCAGCCAAACTATACTCATTAATTTGATAAATAAAATACTCATATTTAAAAATTTTAATATTAAACACAAATATCTTTGAAACTTTTTTTAAAATTTTTTTATTGACTATAAGAAACTATCATTTGTTAAACAAATCTGTTTTATTATTTTAAATAAATATTAAAAAATAAATATTTTTTTAATCCTTTTTATATCTAAAATATGTTCATGTTTGAATATGATTAAACAAATTAAGTGTCATGGAAAAATTAAATGTATGGATATATTATAAAAATAATAAATAAAATAATTTAAAATTATTTTAATTATAAATAAATTAATGTACCTAGATAAAATATATTATATAGTATATAATATAGAAGGTATTACATAAATGAGAGGATTTATAATGTCAAAGACATAATAGACTATTCAAGTAGTAGTATTATAAAATTTGGCCAAGGTGACTTTTCTGATAAATAGAGCAAAGTAAAATAATTTTTATGTAACAGAAACAACAAAAGTAAAATTTGGATAATGAACACAAAGTTGAATGATTTTTACATAACAAAAAAGAAAAGAAAAGTGATTTTTGGTGAACACAAAATTGAATGGCCACACATGAAATTTACTCCAAAATTTTCTTTGCTATATCTAAAAATAAAAAGATTTTTCAAAACAATTATTAGATGATTCCAAATCGTTAATTACTTATTTCTTCATCTTATGGAGTAACTTTTTATTTACTTTATAAGACAAAGGGAGTAAAAGAGAATTTGTTGTGCGAAAATTGAGTTCAGCCATTTGTCGGAAAAGCAAAGCGAAATTTCACTACAAAAATGTTTTCCTGTTATAAAAAGCGAAAGGTTAAACGGACAAAGAAAACCAAACACCAAATCTAAAAAAATTCGAACTTAAACAAATACTACTTGAATGCAGTAGTCAGCTCCCATGTGCAATTATATCCATTTAATTTTATATCCCACGTTTTCAACCCAACAAAAATTCGCCTTCTAAAAATAGCAGTGGAGCATTATGTAACAAGTAATACACTGCTCTCGCGTTTCAAATTTCTAAAAATAGTTGTCTCAAATTATTTTAATACTTTAAAATTTTAAAAATAAAATTTAAGTTTTTCCTATTTTACATTTAATAGTAGTAATTGTTACTGAAGCTACTCCTTATGGAGTAAATATTCAGGGAAAGAAGATTATATCCTAAGACTTAATTAGAGGAAAAATAGTAAAAAAAAATTTCTTAATTAATATTTTTTTAAGGGTGTGTAAGAAAATGCAACAGATAAATACTATCCCTATATATATACACGTTATTTGAATAAATTTTAGGTATTATTTCTTAGATATTCTTTCAGATTTGACTTTATAGCACCTTTAGAATACAAAATAAAATTGCTACTGGCCAAACATTAACTGAACTGCCAGAGAAAAATTACTCCTATGATGGTAGAATATTTTAAATACTCCCGCCGTTCACTTTTACTTGTCCAGTATTTTAAAAATAAATTTTATTTTTACTTGTCATTTTTAGCATATCAAGATAAGACAATTTCTTTTTTACTGTTATACTCATAGTATTAATTACTCATTTCAAATTATTTTCTCAAATCAATTAAAAATATACATTAATTAATATAGGTATCATGATAAATTATGCACATTATTTATTATTTATTAAGGAACGTGCATAGGGCAGTAATTACGTTTGCAAAGATGGCCATTATTCTTGAAACTAGTTAAAGCTTACCCTACTTAAGCATTGAAAACAGATAAATTGACTTGATCTTGATCTCTTCCTAATAAACTAAGTCAGCGACGAATTAGTCGATGCTTTTACATTCTTGTCTTTCTACGTAGACTATGTTCTTTCATCTCACTTTATGACTAATTAAACTTTTAATCAGGTTCATTGTTCATTAACACAAAGCATTAATTAAATGTACTTTTTACATCGAATATATTTATTCGAATTTGACCCCTGTTTAATTTTTGTGCAGGATTTAAGAGAGTAGAATATATGCTGCATAGCCGCCTCTAAGATAATAGTTGGTAAATATATTCTTTTTGTATATTAATGTACGCTATATGTATATATAAATATTTTACACGCAACTAATATATATTTTTATATATTTAACTAGCTACTATAATTATTTTTAACCCACTAATCAAATGTGTAAAAAATCCTTAAGAATACACCCTAAAACTAAAAATCTTATGTTACAAACAACAACCTTCTTAAAGTATTATAAAATCGTGGACTTTCTTTCTTGCCCCCTCTAACCCAGTTGCAAGACGTGAGAAATGCTGCCAATCGTGGACATTATTTTTATATAATAATATTTTATTATAAAATTTAAATTTTTTCGAAATTAATTTTTATATTATAGGAAATGATAATTTTGATATTGAATCTATCTCAAAAGCTTGTGTTTGTGCAGGTGATACTTGTACGTGTGAACAAGA